>JADLZK010001721.1:0-105193 GCA_015847255.1 Hyparrhenia diplandra
CTTAATGTTTGATAAAATAGCTTCACTAATAACTTCATTCATGGATATGAGAGAGATTTAATTAAGTGAGTTGGGATAAGCTACTATTTTCAGCTCTCTCTTGTGTGAGAGGAGGAGAAAAACAATTTCATGTGGGAATTTGTTTTGAAAAAAAAAATGTTTAGAAAGAAAAACAGCTCACAACTCATGAAGTTGTTGTTTGTACCAAACAGGCCAAAAGTGTTTTCAACTATTTATGGACAAAATAGGTGGCGAAGATGGCGGGAGAGTATGACTCTGACTCTATCCACCGGATTTAAATTATGGTGCTCATGAGGTAGGCAAATATTAGTGCTTCCAATAATAGTAGGCGATTCAAACAATCACACTCATGGATATGTCGGTGGGTGCTTGCATGGTTGTATGAGTATGGATAACGAGTTAGCGACATTTCTTTTCGAGCCTTTTTTTTTTTTTGGAAATTGTTGACATATACAATACTTTATTGGTATAGTCTTTTGAATTGCTAAAAATTCACTTCAACTCAAACTTAATGAACCGAGCCAAAGTCAAATTTTATTTAAATAAAATCAATCTTTTTTAAAAAAAAATTGTATCGAAGCAATTTTGAAACAAACACTAGCTATATGATCTTTTCTCGAGATCAATGTCAAAGTCTAGACACTTATGTTCATATGGTACACACAAATCAAAAGTAGGACAACGCATAAGTGCCTACACGTTTTAATTTATTCTCGATCGACGAGCGGTACCATGTACTTAGCTAGAGTTTGCTTGTACACTAGATGAATATATAAAAACACTTATGCACGTATATAACACATCATCGTCGTCTCTAGGGACAACGTACGTATAACATAGCATTTGGAACAACAACAAACTGGCTAATAATAACACACGACACAGACACCGATCGACACATATAACACGTGCTACAATACTACTATTACAAATTGTGGCTACATATATAGTGATCAGTTTTACATATATAAGCCAAACTCTCTAATAATAATTGTTTGCAAACTTTTTTTTTTTTTTTTTTGCTCACCTGATAAACACAAAGTTGATATGGTGGTACTCCGTATAACGCTGATAGATGGGACGTCGATATACTTACGGGAAAAGGCCATTCGTCGTATGGACACAGCACGTACGTAGAGAACTAGCACAAGCAGCTAGCCTTAAACGTTGTGTACGTGAGTGTGCGTGCGCACGTGCCCGGCCACGGCGTTGAGCTCATCATCATCAGACGCCGCCGCACCTGTAGGTGAACTTGCAGGAGTGGCCCACCTTGACGGTGTACTTGTGCTGCGGCTTGACGAGGAAGGGCGGCAGGCGTAGCAGCGCCTCGCACACGCAGTCCGGCTCCACCTCCTTGAGCCACCGGCAGCAGTCCCTGTACGCGCGGTGGTCGTCCTCGTCGTCGTCGTCATCATCGTCATCGTCCTCGTCCTCGTCCTCGTCCTCGTCTTCGTCCTCGTCCTCATCCCTCGTCAGCGTCCTCATCTTCGTCCCCATCCTCCGCCTCGCCGTCGTCGTCTTCGCCGTCACGCAGACGGCCACGGCCACGGCGGTGTCGGCGGCGGCGGCGGCGCCTGCTGCTGCTGGAGCCGTGGCGGCGTCGCGCGCTGCCGCCTCCGCCTCCGGTTCCGCTGCGGGTGTGGTTTCCGTTCTCCACCACTGGGGAGGAGTGGCTGGTGGTGCCGTTGCGGTCGTCGTCGTCCACCTCCGCCTCGACGGTGATCATGGAGGACGCGACGACGGCAGGGTTACTGGCGGGCGACGCGGCGGGTTACTGACGACGCCGCTCTTCTTGTCCCGCTGGACGCGGTGGCGGCGGTCGTCCCCGCCGCCGTCGTCACCGTCCTCGTCTTCGTCTTCGTCGCTGTCCTCGTCCTCGTCTTCATCCTCGTCCTCGTCGTCGTCGTCGTCGTGGTGGCGGTGCTCGGGGCTGGTGGGCGGCAGGATGGCGCAGGCCTGGCTGGCGATGGCGGCGAACTGCGTGAGGCAGAACTTCTTGGTCTGCGCCTCGGCGCCCGGCACGCTGAGGAACGGGAGAAACAGGACCGCGGCGAGGATCGCCACGCGCGAGCGCCGGGGCAGCCATGGCCCGAAACACCCCGCCCGGCTCTCTGGCCGCTCGCTCAGCTAGCTCTCGGCCGGTGGTGGTGGTGGAGGCCGGGACGACAATTGAAGGGGTATAAATCCTTCAAGAATGTCGTTGGTGTTGGATGCATGGTAGATGGGTGCCGGCCGCGGCTTTATATATATGCATATGCGCTTATGGATGGACCAATCTCATCGATGTGAATGTGTGTGAGATAGATCGAGCAAGTCACACATGAGATGGATGCATGTTTCTCTTTGCATGGTTGCTGGATTTGCGCTGGAATGGGAGTAACGTAGTAGGCGGGGAGAAGGTGGCGAGTTGTAGTAGGTGCCTCATGCTCGCCGTGTGATGTGATGCTTCCAACACTTCCACTTCTATTGGAAATTGTCCGGTGACTACGATGATCTCTAGACTTCTTCTTTATTATGGATGGATCATCTTTGTGTGACTTGACTTAGTTTATTGCACACCTATCTTTGTGTGGCATTGTGGTGTGCGTACGGGTTAATCGACGTTGGCCGTTTATGGTGTGTCATGCGTGTAAGGCCATGCCACTGCCATGGGCCATGGCCATGATCTTCTATTTTTGTTTGCTAGCTATTGTTCCCCTAAAAAAACTATTGTTTGTTCAATAGATAAACTTCTTTGCTAAGGTCATGCCACTACCATGGGCCTATGGCCATGTTCTTTTTTCTTGGGAACACGCTTCGATATGTATTTCATTAAACTGAGAATAGGAGTTTCGTTACACCGACACAGTAATCCAAAGATTACCGATCCTGACCCCAACAACTCATATCAATTATGGTGCTATTTACAAACTCCTGCATACTCAAACCGCTTGGCGAAACGCGTCCATAGCTCCCAAGTGTCGGTAGCCCGCCGCAATCCACATGGAGATCTCCTCTAGGATTTCCTCAAGCAGTTGTGGCGCTGACCGTGGTAACCTATTCAAGGTTCTCACATTCCTTTCCTTCCACAACGTCCATTTGACAAGGAAGAACAAGAAGTCAAATACGCGGCGCAGAGGTTTTGGCCCGCGGACATGATATTGTATATTTGTTTGCTAGCTAGCTATGTCAGTAGTATTTTGTTTGTCCAAAAAATAAGCTTCCCTGATAGGTATATATTGTTTCTTCCTTTGGCTTGAGCCGTTTCTGCACCTCTCCTATATGGTTGACTAGAATTCCACTAATGTCATTGAATCGTATGATAATCTAATCAAACCGAGATTAGTTCAAAGAGCCCATAACAGATATGGCAGAGCCATTCTTTCGCCTAGCGTCCGTTCCACCCAATAACGAGTGGGCCGAAGTCACTCATGCGCTTGACATGCCATGGAGGTTAAGACTTTTCTAGCACCATTGGATTTTATGATCATCTAGTGGCTTTAGATTAACTCAAAGAGTCCATGCATATAGTAGATACATTTCTAACATGTTGTCCTCAGTCGTTATGCATTGGGCTTTTTTCCACTTAAAAGTGATGACCGGACACGCAAACAAATTAACAAGTATAAACCTTGGACATGTTTTGAATAATTGAAGTGAACTTTAATTTACTTTGAAAATAGTTTTGCGTAAGTTTGTCACTTTGTCGATTAATTTTAAAATTCCTCATTTCTACATATACCTTTCAAATAAACTTAACCTACTGTAAATGCACCACGCGGCCAGTATTAATTATAATTGGCTATATTGTTTGCATCTCTTTTTGTCCTATTAGTCAGTGGTCAAACTAGTATTTATGCAACCTTGTCGCTATTCTACTCCTTCGGTCTACTAATCTTGTCGTTCCAGTCAGAGGTTACAATTCAAATTTTCTCATTTATTATGGGCCAGAACTGCAAGTTCTCATGACGAGAGGAAGGAGAAGATGAGGGGCAGACGACGTTAGATATTGTAGAATATCAATTAGCAAAATATAGTATAACAACAACACATTGAACCTACAGTCAATTTTTGTAGGTAGCTAGAGGTCTTCTTAACCGGGCTGACCCAGAGTAGTGGCACTGGAAGCACAGACCGTCACTCGATCGGCTTGTTAGGAATCAGAGCATTTTTCATGTAGCTGCACACAGTTTAGGGCTACACATTGAACCTACAGTCAATTTTTGTAGGTAGCTAGAGGTCTTACTATGCTAAGGGGATGCTACTCATTTTAGGGTCTTGTTTAGTTGGCAAAAATTTATAACCCAATGTCAGAAAGTTAGAATTTGGATACTGTAGCACGTTTCGTTTGTTTGTGGTAAATATTATCCGACCATAGAGTAATTAGACTCAAAAGAATCGTCTCGCAATGTATCTCTAAACTGTGTAAGTAGTAACTTTTTTACCTACATTTCATACTCCAAACATATATGTCTTTTTGTGTATTTAATGTGATGTGATGGAGCGGAAGTGGAAAAACTTGGAAGTTGGGTTACAAATTTTTGTCAACTAAATAAGGCCTAGGTTAATTAGGTTTACGCTAGAAACCAATGCCATACCTTAGAACCGGTTTCACCTAATGAGCCATAAAAAAAAAACCAAAGAAACCATGCATGTTTACTTAAGTGGCGTCATCCTAGCTTAGTAAGGAAAAAAAAGGCTTCTCCCTTCTAAATATGTCCTGCAAAGCCTAATTGAACTCTCGAGCTACTTCGGTATGAATAGAACACACCATACTACACAGGAAGGAAATTGTTGACTTTTTTATCTTTTAAAAACCGAACAATTAAATTCCAGATGAAATTAATTCGATCGATGATGTCCATATCCCGGTGCATGCGCATGCATGTCACGACTCGTAACGGCCTGCTTGCCTGTTTGCAATATGCATGCATGCATGCAAAGATGGTTAATTAATTAATTCCAGTCCCTGGCTAATTAATTAATCTATGGCTGGTTTGACAGCCAGCCATCGTCGTCGATGAATTTCATGTCCACGAATCTCTGCACCTCTTCCTCGCTCAAACGCTTCTCCCAGCTCACTCTTCCGCCCATCTCCGACCCTGGCCCCGTGCACTCAACCTCCGCAAACGTGACGCTCGACCTGAAAAAAAACAAAAACTAATCATTTCACACGCACGCACGGACGCAGGGCGCCGCGCAGCAGTGGCACGCACGACGATAGATGCATGCTTACACGTTGCCGGCGGCGTTCCAGGCCTGCCATCCCTGCGGCACGACGACGCCGTCCATGCGGGTGCGGTAGAACACGACGGCGGCGAAGGCGTTCCAGGCGCGGCCGAGGTAGGTCTGGCCCGCGCCCGCGCCAGCCGCCGCCTGTACGGCGACGCCGCCCTTGAACACCAGACCGCCGGGGCTGCCGGCGCCGACACGCGCGTGCGCGGTCACCCACCCGGGCTGCGCGCCCGGCGGCATGTCGGACACGAGCGCGCAGTCCTCGTAGATGGACTGGCCGAAGCCGAAGACGAAGTCGACGGCGCCTCGACTTGGCAGTCGCGGAAGTAGTGCCGGCCCTGGTAGTCGCATAGCGTGTCCTGGAAACCGTGGAACTCGCAGCCGTAGAAGGCGCTCTTGTCGCCGCCGATCAGCGCCGCCACCGCCTGCTTCTCCTGCCGGTCGTCCGACGGCGCCCTGTACGTGTTCTGCGTGCACACAGCGCGCGCGCGCGTTGGCCGTTGGCGACTTCGATCAAGAGAAGATCGTCGATGATGAAGAATTACTTAGTACGTACCTTGAAGGCGATGCCCCGGGCGACGAAGTTGTCGGCGAGGACGGTGAAGGTGGCGCTTTTGAACGTCGGTGACTGCTCGTTCACCATCGTCACGTTGGGGCGGCGCATTATGTCGTCGATACCGGCGCCGTGCGCGTGCGCGTCGAAGCTGATGTCCGTCGTCGACGAGCCGTCCCCCTCCAGCAGGATATAGCCTTTCTGCTTTGGGATGCTCACCTTCTCACTGCAATCCAAGTACCGACAAATTGCATTAGATGATGCTAGCTCATCGCTTCTTCTTCTTCATCATCAGAAACAAACTACTAGCTAGCTAGCTAGCACAGCACACCGGCCAGGCCAAGTGTAGAACGAAACGAACCAGTAGGTGCCGGCCATGACATGGATCTTGATCCAGTCGCTGTTGCCGTCCGGCACGGAGTCCACGGCCGACTGCACCGTTCTGACGTCGCCTCGCCCGTGACAGTCCACGGTGATGGTCCGGGACACCGGCGCCGCCGCCCATGCCAGGCTCGGCGTCGTCGTGGACAGCAGCCCAAGCAGCAGCGGCACCATTACGAGTGGTGGCATCACTAGCAGTGACGACGAGATGGAGGAGAAGCAAGCAGATGCTGGCTGCATTCTTCTTGCACAATTGTTCTGATGATGTTGGTTTTTTTGGTGTACATATATAGATAGAGTATACACGCGACGACAGGTATGACGAGTACGTACTACGACTGTGGCTTCCGTGTGCTCATGATGAGTGATTGTGGCCTGACGACGAGTTTGCCTAGCTAGGTACGTATCGTGCATCATCATCAGTCCATCAAACGAATCTTGTGAGATTTAGATGGATGCACGTGGCCGCGAGCTGCATTAATTAATGGGTTGACTACAAAGTAAGCCCTGCCAAGGCCAACAAACTTCGCAACTAGAAATCTTCCTAACGTACACTCCTCGGCATTTCTATGCTTTTTTTGTTTTCTATTTTTCTATGGACCCTATGGTATTGTTGGGCCAAAGAGTCGATTCATTTGCTCAGTCGATGTGGCTCCTTTGTCAGAAAAAAACCGACTCAACCACTGCAGTGCTATTAATAATAAACTTATTTGAAAATGAAAATATTGTTAATTTTTTTTGCATATAATAATCTAGTGAAAAATTGTTTTTTTTTTAACTAGTCAATTTAACCAGCGCAAGCCTCTTTTTAGGATGGAGAAAGTATATATATTAGTCTAGCTATTATTACATCTATTAAATAAATAGGGATATGCTATATTTGAGGTGCCTAAAATATAGCATTTGTTCAGGCGATAGCTAACAACCATCAGATCTCCATCCAACGGTTTGAATATATTAGTACAAATCACAATAAATAAATTAAAAAAAATTCTATTGAAGGACAAAAGACAAAACTGTATTTATATATAAAATTGTAAATAAAAATGATGATCCTATATTTTATATATATAATGTAAATAAAAAATGAAATATATATTAGAGATCTCTATTTTTGTATGATTGCATAATTTTATATCATATCTTTCGTGATATCAAATTAGTGATGATATCTCATATTTATTGTAGTGTGACCACATTGTTTTTTTTTTTTTTTTTTTTTTTTTTTTTGTCTCATCTCAAGTTCTGGAGAACTTAAGCTCTACTAGCTCTGTAGTCCCTGCATGCTTCTGTGCGATGACGCCATGTTGACAATGCCTAGTTAGAGAGTTATTAGTTTTCAGATGGCCATGTACAGTGTACACAAACGACAAAGTCAGAGTAGAAGCACGGTCATGGGCTCATGGCCTCGTATATATGTACTGTATGATGAGTAGATGACTCAGCACACGGGACGCGTGCATATGCATGTCTTGGCACGCCAAAGTGGCATGCCAACGCAAGTACAATAACTTGATTGATTGTGCCAAAAGGAAGGCTAAAAGATTCAAATGACCAGTTTAATATAGTAGTTGAGGGACGAAACCAACACCGATCGAAATAAATTTGAACGAGAAAGGTTGTTCCAGGCAGTTGCAATTAAATCGTACTTCCTCTGGCCTAAATTACTAGCGATTACAAGAATTTTGGGGGTTAAAACATTTTTTATGCCAACTAATTAAGTTCCATTAGATTCTTCATTACTTATTCATTGCATATCTATTTGACGTCACAAATCTTTATAGTTTTCTTTATAATTTTAGTCAAACTTATATTTTTAACTCTCCAACAGTATTCTAATGATAATTTATAATTTGGAACAGAGTAAAAAACTAGTTGTACATTACTAAACCCAGACCTCAGAAGTGCCAAAACTGCCTCGCAGCGTGTGGCGACTCGGCTGCATTCGCCTGAAGAGTATTGAGCCATATTTATGTCATAAAAAAGATGCCGAATAAAGTCTACAAGTACCCAATTTTTTTTTTTTTTTTTTTGAATTTCTGCCATGTGTTTCACTGTCAAACTACAAACTAAATTATCATAAAAAAAAATTTTTTTACAAGATATAAGAAAAATGAATGTTCGATGCAACAGGGTTACAGGAACGAAATACACTGTGATGTCGACAAGACGGTGGAATGGTAAGGTTAACAACATGGCTCACACTCTTCAGACGACTGGCCTCGCTCCCGTTTCTGCATTTGCAGAACACTGCTACAACTATATATGTACAGTGGGTGGGTTCCGTCTCTTATTTTCAACTTTCAAGAGACTTAACACTAAGCACATCAGCACATCAGTGAATGGAGACATTGACGAATGCTTCGCAATTCACCAGTGACAAGGAAAACCTAGAAAACATAAGCAGAAAAAACATGTGTCAGATCAATTAAAGAAAACGGCAACAGGTGCGCCAAGTAAGAAATAATATAACTAGTATAGTTTATAAAGGAGGAAATGTGTACCATAAACATTGCCACAACACCACTCAGCCCTAGCAACCAATCAGCCATGATCAGAGTTGAGTCGCGGAGTCCGATATCATTCTGAAATAATGCAAAAGAGAAATACTATGTAGGAAACTTACTGGGGAATGCTCTTATTCCACACTTTCACGAGTACCCTATCCCAAGTAAATGTATATCATACATCTCAGAAGTTATTAAATTTGTAAAGGGGCTAACGTGTAAGTACAGTAGTTCCAACATAAAACTTCTGATACCAGTCATCAATGGTATCTATCATAATCACGTCTTCCATGCCTCCTCCAACCTGATTTCACAACGGGGACTAGCATTCAGCTTGAAGTGCACAAAGAATGAAAAAAGTGACTATTAAAACATTTCGAGTTTGTGATGATGGAAAATAATGATGAGTTGACGACTGCCATGAGAATGAGATAGAATACCTCCTCCATTGGAAACTGGAGGTTCCATTGAGTGTCTGGAATCAGGAGGAGGGTACTTGGATCTCCTATGAGGCATAGGCCACCCAGAACATGGACCTGGTGGAGGATCCAATGGTCGTCCACAGTGAAATTGGTTGGGTGGCGCTTCGAAGTGATCTGGACATGGGGGGCCTGAATGATTGTAGAAGACAGTGCAATGAGTGATAAATAACATAAACTGCACGTTGCTTGAAAAGGAACAGGATCAACTGGATACTGATAAGAACAAAACTGGATAAACATAAAAGTTTAATTCATTAAAAAAACACAAGTAATCTGGTACTTCAGCAAAACTGTTCATAAATAAATGGGACCGGTTGGATGCAAAACTGTTGCATATGCAGAAAGAGGAGGGGAATACCTGGTGGAAAGAATGAGGGGAAACCTTCCACCATCCATAACTTCATGGTGCATTTGCCCCCTATCATGAAAGTGGTGCCATCTATCATCGAAGTGATGCATTCCACCATCAAAGCGATGCCCCCTATCATCAAACTGATGTCCCCTATCATCAAAGTAAGGTCTTCTATCATATCCATGGTGTCCTCTATCATGTCCACTATACTGATATCTCTCAGGATAGGAAGGGGCGGGAGGGCCACAATTCCAAGGCTGTGCTCTCTGCTCTGGTTCAGGTGGACATGGGAACTGATTCGGACCTGGTGGGTGTGGCGGTGGCTGTAAATGGTATCCACTATTCGGCAGTGGTGGTGGTGGTGGTGGATGGTGATAGTTATTTCCATGATGCGGCACCGAGGGCCCACATAAGCTGCCATGGGGCCCAGAAGGGAATGTTGCAATATGCTGTGGTGGTGGTGGTGGTGGCGGTGGTGGCGGCAGCGGCGGTTGATATATCTGATTAGTATGCCCTGAATATCCAGAATTGTATGGTACTGGAGGCTGCGAAGAAGCTATGCATGCATCCACGTTGCCTCGATTGTTTGCAGCAGAATAAGGATGTTGGCCTTCAACATTCTGCAAAGAACACCACGGAGTAACTATATATATTCACCACAAATCAAATTTCAGAGAAGTTTTCCTGCAGAAACAAACTAAGAGCTACATACATAGTTCGCTCCTGGATGGTGTTGCTCAACACAATCGGCTGCCACAGGCAATGCACCTTGCACCTGAGAATCTTGAGAGGCAAAACATGATGGACGTGGTAATGGTGGCGGTGATGATGGCAATGGGGGAGGGGATGGAGCTTTGTCATCAGGTAGTGGCGGAACGGAACTGAGATGCTGAGCAGTTCCTATAGAGATATCTTTATTAGTCAAATCTCCTTGACATCCAGTACTGGCTTCAGCTCCAGATGATGGGGCTGCATCCTCCATCTCAAGTTCGCCGTCCACTTCTTCCAATAGAAGTTGATGCTTTGTCACATGCAATTGACATGCCTCTTGTTCATTAGCATCAGTAACTTCATGTTCAGGAGTAAGACCTTCAAAGCTCCTCTCCTCAGAGGACATCCCATCCAAAACTTCAAGTAGTTTCGTGCAAATTAAATTTTGAAGATCAAGACCATCGTTGCTGTGAAGAATAATCAATCATATAAACGTGAGGCACGCTGAACAGTTTTTTTGTACAAAATGATGGTACAGAAGTTCAGCATGCATAAACGCAGTTTGTTACATATGCTAAGTGAGACCACGCTTAAATACAGATCCAAATTTTTGTTTGAAAATTTGACATTTCATATTTTCGTTCAGTCATATAAGCAACAACACTAGTCAGCAGTCATTCAGATAATCTTGAAGGGTCATTGCGAGTCATGACTATTATTTATGTCCTTTAAACCTTTTCAACATTTCTTGAGAGATTTTTCTAGTATTGATAATACTTTCACGCATTTGCTACAATCTGACAGGTCCCAAACATACAAGCACTGAAATTGTATAGCAGACAGTTCCAATAATGCCAATCTGGATTCAAGGAAAATAGAAACAATTTACCTACTTGCTACGATGATATGCTATCAGCATCAAACTCATGTACATCTTTTTTTTCCTTTTGCAAACTATGTAAGATTACCAAAACCAACCCAAAATGATAAATATGCAGAATATTTTGTGTGCAATTAGCAATAAACAGCATACAAGCCACTCATTTTAACCTTACAAATGGGTTCTTCTTCAAAAAGTAGGGGCTTACCTTCCATACTCATCAACAAAAAATGCTTCGTCATCCCGCAAAGGGTCATTCAGAGCTCTCTCTGTACCTGAAGGATGGTGAGAGCTTCCAAATGACGCATCATTAAGAGCTTCAAGCTCTTTAATATGGTGGCGAATGATGTATTCTGAAAGGGTTTTTCTGTCTAGCCAGAGCCTCAAAACCTAACCACCAAGAAATGAAGTGTGAAAGAAATGTGAAAGAGTGTTATACTTAATCATATTATTTAATCAGGTACTGAAATCACTTTCGCCTTAAGACACTGCCTCCGATTCTCCCAAGCAGAATTTCCAGGTGGTGCAGAAGCATATATAATTCGTGGCAAGACTGCTTGGATGAGAGAAGGATAAGCACCACCAGGTCCACCTACATGATTAGCTTAGTAGATTTAAATCTGCCCATTCACATGAAACAAACTTAAAAACATTATGCACATACCTTTCTGATTGCGACAGTATCTGATTATGGAATCAACAAGGAAGAACAGATCGACCCTTTTATATAAATTACTTTCCTTTTCCAGGTGTTCAATAATAATATCCATTACCTAGATTATTTTGTTAAAAAAAGAACAGAATCAAATCACATCTGCATCACACAACTTAAAACTGTTTGATTGGTTCAATGGCTATATAAAAAGGGCATACTTTTTAAGATTGAAATGCAGCAAAAGCTGCTACTGCGCTCAAACAAAAAAACTGAAAATTTTAAATAATCTAGTGAAGATTGTGCCATAGTGGTTAACATAACATACCCACTAATTTTCTAGCTTGTAAATAGCATGCTATGTCATATATACAAAGGCCACGAGTTGATATACAGGAAACTATACTGGACAAAACAGCTATGGTGACCATATTTCTATGATGAACAAAATCAGCATTTGGCATGAAAGTTAATCTGTAATGGGAAACTAGGAATGAGTTGATATCATCACAGTTATGGGCATCAGATGAATAACTTGGTAGTAACGTATCATGTGTACCAAGTGTGCAACCTATGCAACCATCAATTAAGGCCACAAGATGCGGATCCAACGTCCGTGTTTTTTTTTCATTTAAACCCCTCCACCGTGGGGTTTAAATCTAACCGTGTGTATCCAGGTGCAAGGGTTTAACTGAAAACAACCTCAGGCGTTGGATCTAGATCCTGTGGTCTTAATTGGTGGTTGCATAGGTTGCACACATATAGGATAGGTTACACACAAGCTTGGTTGCACATCAAGCTACCAGATGTACAAATACAAGCAAGTTAGCGGTAATAATAAAACCATAAGAAATTAATCTAAGATAAACCACATTGAAACAGCATGCCTTTAAAGTTAAGGTGAAGATTTTGCAGGGCCTAACCTCCCCAGCAATGCCATGCTTAGCACAGTCCAGTGCAAGGCGTGTTGCCGCGAGATATACTTTCTTTTGTTCGTGTTAGTGTACCAACGCAAGCTTCAAACGCCCTCCGTGATGAATGGGCTTCATTAGAACCTGCTAACAAGCCTTCCGGTTGCAGATTATCAAAAGGAATCTCACCACTATCTTGTTCAGTATGAACCCTATCTGATGCAGACCTTATCGAATGATTTGAAGGTGAACACCAGCTACTTGATCCTTCTTTGAGTGAAGGTATATTCACCAAAGGTTCCAAAGCAATTTTTGAATCTAGAGAACTGTCTATGAATGAATTTGATTGAGAGAATATATGAGCATGTCCATCAGCAGCTAGTTCTTCTGCAGGCATTGAATCTGAAGATAAACCCTTATCCTTTAGGTTTATTCTGTGGTCAATGTCTTCTGGTGCAATAACTGAAGAACTATGCCTACAAGATTAAAGATCGAAACTATTATTGACCATGTCAACATGATTATGAACGTAAGACTCGAGAAGAAGTGAAGAACATAGCAAGTTACAAGAATATGGCTTCTAAGATTTGCAGTAAATCAATTAGTGCAAGAATATGTAATGCCAATAGACAAACATGCCTACATAACAAATTGAAGGTTCGTTTTTCACATTAAATAGGACTTACATTTCAAATGCTCTGGTGCTTGTGTCAGAATGAATACATGGAACTTTAGAAACCAAAGAAGAGGCACTTGTTCTGTCACGCACACTAACTACTGATTCATCTAAAACAGTGCCAACATGCGACACAGGATCCCAACTGCCGCTAGTATACGAGACAGTAGCATTTGCTTTCGGCTAATTGGCTCAGAAGATGCATCTATAGTTTTGCCAAAACCATTAGTAGAGCCTTCGATGGATTCCATAGGCTTATTTCCACCTGCGTTACACAAAGGTAGTCGATCAAACTTAGAAGCAAAGCCAGGCTCTTCCAATTTCATGGAACAGGCTGTACCTTTTACACAGTCATTGCTATTAATCCCAGTATGTACAACCAAATCAGGTACATTTTCACTGTTTATGCAGGTTTCTTCAGCAACTTTATCCTTTGGTACTCTGTCACCGACATCAGTTCTCAAATTTTCCCTATCTATGCAGGTTTCTTCAGAAACTTTGTCCTTTGGTACACTGTCACTGACATCAGTTCTCAGATCCAAAGAAACAGGAGGGAGGGCATCCTTGTTCAACATGACAGCTTCTGTGATATGCTTTTGGCCAGTTGGGGCATCTAAAGAAAGCACAGTCAAAGATACCTTGGGACTTCTAGCCTTGGGACTTTTAGCCATTGCAGATTTGGGACTTTCAACAAGTGCATCTGCAGAGTTTTTAGGAGGGGCCTCTCTGTTGAAGCAGTGCAGCCTTCCTGGGTAACCACCTTTGACTTTGTAACTTCAGGCAAAGCACTCACAGTGTCAGATGCATTAACAGACATAGCTTCTAAGAGACGATGAAGGCGTTTTGATGGAGGCAAAGCAGCTTCCACATCCAATGTCAAAACCATTGGTTGCTCTTCACTGTTATTCATACAAGAATACCGAACTTCTCCAGGAAGGTCAGAGCAATTTGTTTTGGGTGAAACATCTATGCCAGGAGGTACTTCATCAGCTGATTGATCCTTCCCAAATATTGCAGATGTTCCATGCTTAATACATGGATCAAGTTTAGCTGGCTCTGTTTTGTCAGAAGAATGGCCAGGCTCATCAATCGTAGCATTCTCCAGTGGAGACCTTTCCATTCGGACTCTTGCCCTTTTGACCAATGGCAAGTGTTCATCTCCATCTGATCTGTTAATTTCGTTTCTTAAATTTGGAGAATATAAAAGATCTCCACTTGACTTAGGCTGCAATGCTCCATCCATATTTTTTAGCTCACTACTGACAGGATTATTAGCACGACAAGTGTTTGTCCTTCTTTTTCTTTTAAAAGTCCGGGTGGTGGTCATGGGAAGATCAACCGTTCCATTCAGTTTGACTTCTTTATCCCTGACTCCAGTTTTAGATAATTCATTACTAAAAGTGCAGTGTACACTATCTATGACAGTACATGGGCCTTTATCGTCATCCCCAGAGACCGCTTAAGTTGACTGCAGGTTCCTCGACTTGGATGTGACAAGACTGCTTCCTTTGTACCAGAAACAGAACACGGGCTTGGTTTATCATCCTCAATGCACTTAGAGTGAGCAGAATCTTCTTGCTTGTCACCAGGAATCAAATCAACAGAAGGCAGATTAGCACCATTTATCAGACCACCAGAATCCTGACTTGTTCTTAGTTCAGCGCCTAATGAACTTCTTGATCTCCATGATGATGCAAAATTACCATGTGTGCAAGAATTTTGTTTCTGTGAATCTTTTTTGTCTTTTCTTTGAGCATGAACTATCATGCAAAGGAGAATGCTTACTCTCATGAAGGATAGATGACTTTTCAATAGGGTCACCATCTGCAGAATCCACAACACAATGCTCACCCTCCATTGTGTTGATAATAGACCGTGGAGTACCTACCATGCTGTGATCCATGCAAGAGGAGGGACAATCCTCCATTTTCTTGTCATTGCCTGGATCAGTTTCTGTACTGCTGCTGTCATTGACATGATTCTCGCCATCAATCTTCAAATTATTTTCAGTAAAGCCACTCTTATTATTATCATTATTAATGTCTTTCTGGTCTTCCTTTAAAGAATCATAAATCTCAACTATTTCCTTAACTGCTCGGACAAAATCTGCTCCTTTCCCATGTCGCTTAACAAGTAGAGTCTTTTTTCTTCTCTTCAGTGAATGCCTCAAGGTCAGCATAGTTGCACAAAGCACTACAATATAATTGAAAAGATTAATGTCAGAAAAAGCATTGCATATTGTGGGATAGGGATTTAATGAATTAGGTAATATATGCAAGTCTAATAGCTGCCACAAAGGGACCTCCTGCAAATTACTAATGTCTTTAAGCTAACCCACTTCAGTGTCAGAAATTGTTAGTGATGCCAGTATAGAACTTCGACATTAATTAAGAAAAGAGATCACAGAATTAAACTTCATAAATGATGATTAATTAATACAAGATTCCTAAAACTAAAAGGACATATCTTTCACTTGTTCTGAATTTATCAGCACATGAAATTATTCTTCTAGATTGGAGTTGCCAGGAAATAAGATACTCTAAATAAAAATCATCTTGATTCATAGTATGAAATGAAACCATGCCAACACTACCACACTACAAATGGCACTCCACAAAAATTGGACAAACAAACCCATTCAGTAGGGTACCCATCTAGCATGACGAACCAGCTAGATACTTAATTCCCCATTTGTTGATTACAAAACTAGTGTTGTTTACTAACATTACATTGCATGAATAATTTTGCCTGAGAACCTCTTCACAGACTGTTGTCCACTTTTGTCATCTATTGCTCCTTTCATAAACAATCATCATCTGGGAGACTAACTTGGAATGTGGTCATCATGTAGTCCTTTTTATATGCATTCTTATTCTTAAATTTGTAAAACTGTACAAACATTTAGCAAAATGTGTCAATTTGTACGATCACATTAGGATTTTTTTCTCAGTAATCCAAATAAAACTTAGAATTTTAGAAAAGGGTAACTGATTTACTAGGATCCTACTGACATGTAACGCTAAAAATAAATAAATCCTAAAAGTCTGCAATGATATTATATATTCCTCATCTCAACTAAAAATAAGGAAATCCAAATAAAATCTTAGAAAAGGTTAAACGAATTTATTAGGATCCTACCAATTTCATGTGACGACAAGGCCAACAGTCATATTATTTTTTTAATAATATACATCTTAAGAAAAGAGCTATCTGGTCCAAGCAAACAATGTACATGGGATGAAGAGGAACATATAGAGAATATCAATCAACAAGGAAGATCATAAATCCAAAGTGATACTCACATCTCTTTAGTTCCATAAAAGTAGACCAGCAACTTCTTTTTAGCTACAATAAACTTCTTTTTAGCTGCAGGAAGGTCCCATTGCTCTGGTTCAGTTATCTGTAACAGTATGGGAATTCAGGGACTGAGATCCTCAACATGGATATTTTCAGTTTCAACTCTACAACCACGCGCATCTCCAAGAGTTAAAAAAAAAAAAAAAAAAAAAGGCTACGAGTGCATGAATAGCGGTGGAAATTATTAGAGGCAGCTTTTCCCAGGAAATCTCAGCTTAATAGCATGGTTATGTGAAGTATGACTTATAAACATGCCATACAGATGAAAAACAAAAATGGTTTCATGAAAAACAAAAATGCCGTGGTTGGTCATGGTAGCAAAACCAAATGTGGTCGCCGAATTTGGATGGCTGGAGTACACCATAGATGAAGAGCATGAGAAAAGAGAGAAAGTGTCCATCACTTACGAGTTACGACCATGAAAATCTCAATAGAAAATCTAGGACTATAGGTTAGTATCAAAGTTCACGGTGATCGAGAATGTTATCATATGCACATTAACACCTATGTAATACTACATAACACACAAAAGTAAGAAAGCCCTAAAAATATAACTGCAAGAAAATGAGAAAGCAGTATATATGAAAGAGAAGAAATGTCTAGAGAAATCCATGTTCACAGCAGACACCTCAATTTAAATGCAGAACAATCTGCATAAAATTCTAGAGACGTGCTGAACTTTAGAGACCTATATGCATCATTTCACAATCAATAGAGCTCATTTCTTCGTCGTTTATGAAATTTCCAAAACAAAAATAAACGAAGAAACAGCATTAAGATCCTGCCCCTCAATGCTCAGAATATTAATCAATTAGTAACTGAACCTACTTATGTTTTCCCTTAAATACCACATGTTAAAACACATCCGAAAGGAGCTTACCCATATCATCTATACCTCACTATGCCTTGAGATCTATAAATGTTGATGTGGACTGAGTATTTCATGAACTGCTATAGAAAATGAACACAAACAAAACAGAAAGTACTTCCATTGGTGGTTATCATAAAATTCCCAAATCCCACACTCATGACTCATGAGAAAGCAAACAAGAATTATATCAACCAAGTTCATGGTGCCCACCAACCTTTTAAGAACCAAAATCACCAGGTCAAATCATGCTCTGAGACAACCATTGATGTATAATCTTCACCAGTTCAAGTACAATATATAGCATCAGATTCAGAAATAACAAAGCCAAGTAAACAAGTATCAAAGAACCATTTGAAACTTCACAGTTCCATATGCCCAAGCTAATTGCACATTGGCACCGTGACCAACCAGGGAATACCGAGGTGAGGAAAGACAAGCATGGGACAGGGATTCTAAAGAGAATCATAGTGAATGGAACCAAACAACAGCCTGAGAGACACCAGTTGGTTCCCCAGAAGCTGGCACAGTTCTTCCGCAACCAGAAAATCACCATGTTGCATCCAAGTACGTAAACCGTCCAGAAAACACTGAAACCAACACGTTGCCACTAACAAGCAAACATTTAGCACCACTGATTTACTTGAAATATATCTATACAACTCTTGGTCATAAACTTATGGAACTGTTAACCAACATTTGCTCCAACAAACTTTTTTTTATCTAGCACATCTTCATCAATATCAAAGGTAAACAAGCTCCCATACACCAGCCGATTAAACTCTACAACCACGATTAGCAGAAGGAGAAGATCTCAATTGCAGTAACCATTCACTTATCAAGGCAATCAATATTTGAGAAACAATATGAGATTGCAGTGAGAAATCATATCTAGGACATTGAACTAGAGGAAACTTGTGAACTGGTCAGAACAGATTCACGGCAAGTTGGTCACCACTGATCTCATATACCGAGAAGCCCCTGAACATGCCAAGCCTTACTAAAGGCAGCACATAAACTAGAACATAATAGTAAAGGTGTGCCCAAATCACAATGAGCAGCCATAGAAACCTCAACTTTTTGTAGGGATTACCGTGGTAGCACCCTAAAAAGACTGCTCTCGTCAAACGACGAACCCTAGGCAAGCTCTCCAACTATAGCTAGAATTCCCAAACTGCGTGA
Source organism: Hyparrhenia diplandra (assembly GCA_015847255.1). Taxonomy (NCBI): domain Eukaryota; kingdom Viridiplantae; phylum Streptophyta; class Magnoliopsida; order Poales; family Poaceae; genus Hyparrhenia; species Hyparrhenia diplandra. Next base: position 18,748 of record JADLZK010001721.1, read on the forward strand.
TGCCTAAATTAGTGCCAGGGCGCCGGATCAGAGAGAACAAGTGGCCAGTGCTACTCACCATGGCCGGCCACGCCGGGAAGCCTTTCATCTTAGCGAGCACGAGGTCGCCCACCTTCCACTGCGCCGCCGCCGCAGCTGCGGCTGCGGCGGCCGCCGCCCCGCGCTTCTTACGGGCCGGCGGCATCGCTGACCCTCCCGCCCACCCGCCACCGGCGCTTAGAAGGAAGCGCTCCGTTGCGGCTAGCACCAGAAGCGGCAGCGCCGCCGGATTCTTAAGGCGTGGAAGCGGGTCCAGAGTTCGTGGCGGCGGCGGCGGCGGTGGCGGCGGCGGAGACAGGAGGCATGTGGCGCCGGAGTGGGATGCCAGAGTCCTGGTTAGGCTTCGAGGATTCTCCCTTTCCGATTTGATTTTACTGGCGCTCTTTTCCAACCTTATTTTTTTATTTTATTATTTTTTTATTTTTTTGATGTTGGTTTTTGTCATGTATTTTTAGGAGCTTCTTTTGGCAAGAAAGAGTTTTTTTTTTTTGCTGGCTAGCAAGAATCCTAAAGGCTTATCACGCCCTTGAACTTGAGGTATCTTGAAGGATAGATGATTATAGCCACTTTAAGCAATAGAGTAAATCGTACGTTAGGCACTTGTAATGAAGTTTTTGTATTTCTGTATAGAACGATATACGATACGGTGTATGATTGTGATAATGGTTCCAAATTAGCTATCCAAAAAGGCAAAAACCTTATTGAGAAAACCGTGATTTAAAATTCTTGGTCGTGACAAGCACTACTCGAGTGCATCGAGTGTAGAGTCTAAATTAAGACAAAAGGAACACCAATTTTTAAATGAGAATGAAACAGAAAGAGACAAAACTAGTACTCAGCAAAAGTGATTGTTATGATAACTAATTACGCCAGTAACCTTGGCGATTCCATCGCGTCTACTCAAGCGGGCAAGGTCAATGGACCAAGTGTGCTGGGTTCATCTTCCTTGGCTACCGAAGTCGAAACGACGACAGGTAAATATCAGAGTTACCTTGAGCAAAATGGATACAAAGCTCTAAAAGATTTCAAAAATAATTTTGTTCGTGTCAACTACTATCAAATATCAAACCCACCATTAGAAAAAAAAATAGATGAGTTCTTGTCCTACGGAGCATCGCATTATACACTGCTTAGTATCTGATCACTTCACTAGTTGATTACAGAGAAACCATGGAAAAAATGGGGCGCAACGCTTCATTAGTTGGTTCCTGCTGATAACTACGAAAAAACATTAAAAAAAAAATGAAGCACTTGGCAGTGGGGCTGGGGCTGCTGAAGGTACATGATACATTGGCGGTCGACCAGTCCTTCAGGAAATCACATCACATAGAAACGAATTGCCAGAATTCACAAACTGCACAGCTCGTTGTTCGTTGCATAGAAGACTCAAACTTTGTCAGCGGCATCCAGTGATGTGCCCTCTGAACTTCTCACCGCAGCCAGCTTCTCGGCTAATCTTTGCTCCAGCGCCCGTTGACCCCTCTCTCTACAATGGTGCAAACAAACATTATGACTGACAGAATAGAACCACAGTTGCACACAACTAGCAACTAGCAAGTGCCAACAGGTCATCTGATATGAAAGCACCCAATAGAGCTGGTTGCTCCAATAGCTACAACAAAGACAGAAAACGTGACAGTCACAGGAATAATGTGTGACAAAACATGGCAGTCACAGGAATTATGTGTGACAGAAAACATGACAGTCACAGGAATAATGTGTGACTCCAATAGCTCACTGACTTGACAACAGAAAACATGAAGGTCTAGAACCCATGAGGAAGAATACAGTACATTTGTTGTCAAAAAGCAGGGCATAGAAGTAATATTGCTTTTGCTTGGACTGAAGGATTGCTCATTATGAACAAAATGTTAAAAGCTGGAAAAAGTTATGCACTGATAAAACTGAAGACAAAGCCATGAAAGCTAACCTCCTCCTGTTTGCCTCAAACGAATCTGAACCAGGCAGTGGTGAGGTATCTAATGTTTCTCCCCTGGCATCAGTTCTTTCGGATCTTCCACAAAGTAGCCTATGGAATACAGATGCTATTGGATCGAGAACTGGTCTGCATGTTTTGATAAATTTGTCAGAACTCAGAATATACTTCAGAGAACTGCAGAAGAGTCTAGAGCTTCAATTTAGGGAAAATGAATACCTTACAAATTCAGGGAAGAAGCTTGAGAAAGAGAACTCCTCACTTGGATCTCCTTTCAGGCCAGTCTCAAGTCTCTTTTGGAAGTAACGGAGATAGATCCAGCTCATATAAATGCCAAACAACAGAACTGGGAGGTAAGACATCAAGTCATTTACGAAGAAGCTTACAACAATGGAGATCAATGCAACAAGAGATGGAATCCACTGTGTAGGAAGAAAAAATAAGATCGTTAGCAACCATAACGGTAGCATGAAATTACTGTTACTCTATTGATATTCAAAGAGAGTGACCTTTGCCTTAATCTTTAACACAAAAAGATTAAGCTCTTGATCAGGTAAAAGCTGTTTAATGCCCACCAACAATCCTGAGAGAACCCCATAAAATCCAGAAAGAGGAGTATAGCTGAAAACACAGGTTGTAAGAACACCAAGGCTGGAGCTAATATGAAATGTCAAACTACTTATTTGTAGAAATAAGAGAAATATGGAACTTACAGGTAGATCTCTTGCTGAGTTATATAATATAGCACGATAGCAGTCATGAAGACACAAACAGAAGTTGAGAAGTTGACGATAAAGACGAACTTTGATAACTCTTTTGAACCCCATAAAGGTTCTAACAACTTCCCAAATAAAAGAAGACCAATGATGCTGACAACCACCTGAAGAAATATTGGTCATGTAGAGTTGAAGGAACTCTGGTATGTTAATAAACATGACATATTTGTCAAAATGTTTGTAATACTTGAAAGGACCAGTAAGCAGATGCATTAACAAATGAGATGCTATATTTTATTTTGCACAAAAACAGCAAACACAGATCAAGTGCTGCAGGGAAAAACATCTATAAAACAGAATGCTAGTATTTCTCCATTGCCTAAGGTGACATTCAAGTGTACAACAAACATCTAGAAGAACTCTAAGTAACGATTAACAAGAACCACGCTAATATTTCCGCCACTGTAATAAGAGAAAGCTAGAAGCTAAATTAAGTCAGTATTCATTTGAATTTGATTAATTCCATGACATAAGTTACATCCAAACAAGCAGGCACCAGCAAACTGTTCTATACTCTACCCCATACCTGAGTTTCAACCATTTCATTACTTGTTTTGAGTTAGCTGCTTCTTTGAATAGCTAACTACACATAAACACAATTAGCTTGCTGCCATGATTTGGAAGTACTTTTTCTTTCACATAAAAGTGGATGAATAAACATGCATATATGAGGAGGCTGCACAGAATAAAATAAATAATGGGATAGAAAAAAAATTACCCCTGGAATTGTCTGCTCGACATAGCCAGCAGTTATCAGGTTCCAAGCAAAAGGGATCGTCCTGCGGATAAAAATCAAATAGCTGAATATTCAAGACATATGTTTGGTTCAGTGGTTTTTTCTTAATAGAATATTTGGTAAATCATTTACATAGGACAAAACAAACCTGATGCAATGTTGAATGCAGCCTAGACATCTAGTGTTGAAACCATGAGACCGACTGAGCAACATGTCATTAATTTTAATATGCAGTTACAATAACTCAGCAGCTTAAACCGGCATTTCAAATGGATGTTCTGGTTACCAGCATCGGTAGCTCCACATAACAGTCAGTACTACCAGAAAATTTCAAGTATTTCACCTCACAGGGTGAATATGAAACAACTTGGCCATCCAGTGGAGACCCAAAATAACAGTGGTAACTAGGAAACAGATCGAGGAAAAACTAGGAGCGAAGCAGGCAACTAGTAAAAGATGTTGCTCTGGATACAGAATTCCAACAGAGTGGAGATCCGAGCTTCTACCTTCCAGGGATAAGCGCGAGATAGGTGACGGCGGACGGGAACAGCTGGACTAGAAGGTGCACAAGGAGCAATATGACGGCGAGGCCCTTGCACAGCTTCGTGTACCCCCTGAAGAAGCCTCCACTCTGCATTCGTTGGCGAGACCAGATATCAGAGAACTATTTTCCATTCGAACACACACACACACACGGCATCTAACTAATCGGTGGCAAAGGGCGGGATGAGACATACAGTAATTTCAAGCATAATTCAGTCGCCAGACAATAGCAAACAACAAATTGGTTAGCCTGTGGAGAGCAGCACGCGCGAAAGCATTGGGGCCGAATCAATCAATTCTTAGACACGGCAGATATTATCAGATCACAAGGTCGCCTGATTCATGGCGCCCGCCCTAAACAAACAGGCTACTCCCAGATCTAGAGAGAGACGGGAGGGGTATACCCCGGCGGGAAGAGAGAGATGGAGAGAGGTGTACCCCGGCAGGAAGCGAGGGCGGCGGAGGCGAGCTGACGCTCATCATAGTGGCGGCCGCCGCCCGACGAGATCCGCCGCCGCCTCTTGCACTTGTTGCTGCTGGATTTCTTGCTCGGGATCGCGTCGCCGCGGAAGGAATTAGCGGAGTACAGAGCAAGCAAAGCAGGTTGTGGGGGTCGGGGAGTCGGGCTTCGTTTGGAGAGAGCAGCTGAGCATGTTTCCTGTCTTGTGTCTTCTCTCCTAGCAGCTAGCTCTGCATTGTATCTTCTGAAAACTCTCTCTTCTGCTAGCTCAACTGAATTTTGTTATTTTGATCGCAGGCTTCCGCCTGCTAACGTTGCGGGGGTAGGATTATTATTATTATTAGTATTATTATGGAGTTATTACGACGGGTTAAATTATTATTTTTATTATGTGAGGCGGATAAAACATACTTGTATTAATTGGTGTGAAAGCGGTACAAGAGTTTGTCTATCTATGCGGGGGGGCGGAGCTATAATCTAGAAGAACCCCAAAGAATGAAAATTACAAACGCACCCATAATTTTTTGAAAAACGGTGATAGACCTAAATTTTTTACCATATATGCATCCACATACCCGCCAAAAACTTGCACTCACCAAAAAGCAAAAACCCACCGTCAATTTTGCTCAGAAGACTCGATCTCACAAAAGCTTGGGCGTCGTTTGAACGCTCGATTGAAAAAAAGTTGAGGCGACGATGGTGGAGTAACGATAGCATCCTCCCGTCGGCGGGGAGGAACGGGCCGAACCACCAATCACTTTGGGGAGCGGGCCGGGTTCCACAAATTGTTATTGGGGCCTCCATGCAAAGGCGAAGACCTTGTTTGGGGTGGGACAAGTCCAAGGGAGGGTTACCCCCCACTTTGAGGCGGATGCATGCTTAATACGAAGGAGGTACAAAACAAATCAAGTATCTAGCTAGCTCAACTACATATTGCTTGAATCCTCTCCTCGGCTAGCTTAACATTTTTTTATTGCATTGTTACACAAATTATGGAAAAATCAAAGCCACAACTATGCATGGCAACGCATATAACCTCCTTGTCTCTATGACAAAAGGGCCCCCACTTCACTTTTTAGAGTTAGTGTTTAGTGCAAATGGTTAGTGTTAAGATGTTTAGGGTCTAGTGTTTAGTGTTTAGGTGTAGTGTTAGTGTTTAGTCTTAAGTGTTTAGGGTCTAGTGTTTATGGTTTAGATTTAGTGTTTAGGTGTAGTGTTTAGTGTTTAGGATATATGTATATGGGGTGCGACTCCCACACGTCGCATAGTTTTGGTGGGATTTTTAAATGTTGTGCGTGTTGAAATTATGAATTATGATCCGGTACAAGACGCCGTGCAACTCCAAAAATCGGAGGAATTCGCATGTCTTATGAAATATGAAGGATCACACGAATTGTTATCAAATTTGACTTTTTGGGATTTACGTAATTCGCGAATTTGTCTTGCGCTCTTTTTTGGGACATGATAAAAAGACCCATTTTCATCCTTTATTCCTCATTAGATCTCTCGTTCTTTCTCTTGCTAAAACGTAACAATTATCACACTTACAAAATCACGAGCTGATTGAAGAACTGCGACTCGTGATGGACCCAGGTGATGGGCAGATGCTCACCTTTTTTAATTGATTGAATGATGCCGCTTTTTTTAATTGATTGAGTGATTTTGTCATTACAAAAGGTTTTAGTTGTGCGATTGTAGGAGTGCGTGCATTGGCTGCCGTCTGATGGCTTTCAATTCCAGGCGGAGGAGGAGAAGCGGCTGGGGCGCGGGTGGAAGTGGAACGGTGACAAATGTCCATCAAAATGGCCAGCTCGATCTCCTGCAGAACGAATTCAATCTAGCTGCTACACGATCGATCTGCACAATTTTTGGGCAGAGTACAGTATGTAGTGTGCATGCATGCAAGAACAAAAAGGAATTCCTTTATCTGAAATTATGCATGTTTCTAGGTGATTTGTGGATGAACTGGCTAAGGAATAGAACGAGACTATCGGACCATCAGCCGAAGAAAGGTGGGAAAGACCCTAATGGACAAAAATGTTATTTCCTATACCCAAACAGTATAAGAAATTTTCTGAAGTTATAAGAAAATGCGAAAATTCTGAAAAGTCTTGGGAGTTCATAATTGGGAATCTCTATGGCCAGCTCGATCTCCTGCAGAACGTTTCAATAAGGCTACACGATCGAAGTCATATTTACAGTAGTAGTGTGCATGCATGCAAGAACAGGTCAAATTTCATAATTACAAATTTCAGGTCAAAAATAAGAACGGGGTACAAATCAATATGTGTGGCAATCCAAAGATTGGAAACCACGAAAGGTGCAAATCCTTCTGCTGCCTGCCGTTTCATCATATATAATTTCCTGTCACGAATCAAATGGGTATTTCACAAAGGTAAAAAAGATAATCAGACGGGTATTTTACACAGGTAAATGGTAGTACTACTTCATAATTTCAGGGTAGTAAAGATGAACGTATCAGTATGACAGTATGGGAAGTGAATGTCCAAGATACATTTCATTGCATTTCACCATTTCAATTGAATACAGTCAATACAGACGGCCATTAATCGACAAAGCTGGCCTAGCAAAAGGTAAAACTTCTGCAAAACACATTCTGCGCCATTATTTCCCCTTGATCAAACCTTTGAACCAGACCATCCTTGCCATACGCCATCTCTGTGTGCACTTATGATGACAGCCTGCTTTGCAGCAGCAATGCAATACACTAGTCAGTAGGATATATATTAGACACAGCTCCCTCCACAGTAGCAGCAATAAGGCTGGGGAGAGGGATGGAAACACACACAAACCCACGCACTACAACATGCATGATATGGCACCACAGAAGCACCCGTCATTGGAAACACTTTACAACGGAAAAAGGACGAGGAACTCTTCTAGGCTCATCTGGGCAGCCGTTAGATCCTTGGTTTCACGCGTCGTCCATTGGCATCGCCACCATCAAGGACTTCAGTTGAATACAAGCAGGGGCTCACAGAGTGCTCTCCTACTTTGGCCACATACTCGAGAAGCTCGGTCAGGAGGGATGGGCAGCTTTGCTGCAAATAATCAAACCCATCGGTTTGCATGACAGCTGAAGAAAAAAAAAAACTTGGTTAAGCAGATGTTGATATATGAAAGCATGTACTGCATCTATTTATGTTCCAGCATAAAGGTACCATTCCACATCAGTTACTACCCAGCCAAATTAAGAATAAAATGAAGTGTGACCATATAACTTAAGCTAAAGTGCACAAAATCAAACCAGGAAATTATGAGTCATAAGCCTAGGCCCCTCAACTCTCCAAGTTTTAAGCCTTAAAATAGTTTTCAAAGACCAGTGCAGAGAAGTAATGCTACAGTTGCAGTTTTTCAGCAAAATGTGATCCTAGAATAAGTGCAAAATGTGATGCTAGAATAAATCTGGCTATTCATATGATCATAAAACTAAATAACAACTAGAGCAGGTATATACTCAATTTGACCTTCTAGAGCCAACAGCTTCCATGAGCAATCAATAAAAAATCAGGATAACATAGAATATTGCACTTACCTTTCAAATTCTCAGGCAGAGCCACAAATTTCAAGCAAACAGTTTTTAGCTGATGACAGTGGTGCTGTTCAGCCAGTGCCAAAGTATTTGCCACTGTGTTTATTGCAACATCTTCACACAGCTTACGTTCACAGAGCAGCTTTAATCTCTCGAGTGCATAACGGTCTGCGGCAGCAAGTAAATGTTGAGCCATCAAGGTGGATACCCAAGTTGTATTTACACCAGTAAGCTCTTCAATATCCGGCAACTCATCCCAATACATGAAATGGAGCAAGGCCTGCAAAATTCAATCAATGTGTATAAACTCAGAATGAATTAATAAATGCTACTAGATGTTTTACAAGCAGGAAAATTGCTTCTGACAGCAAAGGAAATGCAAATGCAAAACTTAGCGAACATACATCTCACCAATTAACAGTGTATACTCAAATTTAACTTTGACCAATAATTTCTCTTATGGTATGACAAATCAGAACCACATATTATGGTACTTTCAAATATGAAATTATGAATCTAATGATATCACTTTTTAATAATAAAATCTACATCATTTTATGTTAATTATTTGTTGAAAATTACAAGGTTTGAATCTTGAAATATGTGCATGTCTTATATACAGAGAAATGGAGGCAGTACCATACAATGGAACAAGTGACACTAGATGAACTTGACCTACTAGGTACTAAGAGCATCTCAACCACAATGCATCTCCTATATGTTTCTTTAAGGAGAGTGCCTCAAAATCAATTTAGGATATAGGAGAGCATTGTTGTAGCAGATTACCTAAAACTTGTCTCCTATATTTCATTAGGGATAGGGGAGAGGGGTTGACTCCTTTATTTGGGAGAAAGGATGCTTCTTTTTAGGAGATCCCTTAAAAATTACAGGTGTAGGAGACAAGATAAGAGATCCGCTGCAGCACCTATCTCCGCAAATGCTATTCGATATCAATATGCATGAACTGTATTTTAACCAAATATAACAGAGATAGTAGCATGGGACAGATGCTCCAAGACATGGCAGTAACATAACCAAAGATGGCATAAAAACAAGTACAACCGGATGTCAGGGTCACCTTGAATACTGGAGCCTCCATGTCTTCAATCTTTATACACTTCATGTCCTTATCCTTCATCGGACCAAAAAGTTGTGCCCTAAAAACAGGAGACCTGGCTGAAAGAATCACCTTGTGGGCAGGAAACATCTCTCCATCAACTTCAAATGCAATGTCTGTCCTCTTCCCACTTGTCAATAGGTGACCAATATGTTGTGCCATGTTGGACCGTGGTACTGGAATTGTGTATATTTTGGTCCTTCAGTATGTGATTGAACAACACCAACGGTACAGTTCACTAAAAGGCAATCATCTTTTAGATAGTCTGATGTTTCTAGGGCAGTTCGTTTGAAGAAACGCTTGTAACCCCTGCATGGACAGAAAGATAAATTACTCCTCATAAGCCATAACTAGTGAACGGAAAGAATAGTCAAGGGTCAAAACATGCAGGCATGCAGCTATATCCAAGAAGCAATAATAACATTCCAATAACCAGTTAATATTGGCAGGGTACGTCATAAATCTACAGCACTTGTCACCTCATTTGCTCACAAACTAATGAGGCAAAAACAGACAATTAAGTTCTGTGTATAAACCATGACATGAAACCAACTACCCAAGTTCCATCATACAGCAGTCAATGAACTCACGACATGAATCCAACTAGCCAAGTTCACATGTAATAACTAAAAGAAGATCAAGGCATGCAGAATAATCAGAGGGGGGCGGAGGGGGGGGGCGGATCGGAAAGCAGAGGGCATGCGGCAAGATAAACCTGTGTTCTGCTAGCGGACGCCAGCTTGGGGAGGGGCGCACTGCACCCATCACTGGGAGGAGGGTGTAGGCTGAGGGTGTCCGCCTCGCCTATGGGGGTAGGCGGACATCTAGGCACTGATGGGAGGCCTAGAGCCTAGCTGAACTTTGCGGGCCGGCAGCAAACGTCCAGCCAGGAGGCAGGCATTAACGATAAAGTGGAGGCTGGGAATACAAAATGACTAAACAAAACGGCTGGGAAGAAGGCAGGCTGGGGCGGAGGCTGGGGCACAGCTTCGAGCGGGGGTATGGGAGGCGCACTGCACCCATCACTGGAGATGGGGCGGGGGTAGAAGTAGGAGTCGAATCCCCCCCACGTTGAAGGGACTCCACCCCGATCCCCTTGGACGCCCGCGATCTTGAAGTGGTGGGGGCAGCAGAGATGGGCGAGGAAGGGGAGGCGGAGAAAGGGAGGCGGATCGAGAAAGCAGAGGGCATGCGGCAGAGGGAGACGGGAAGCAGATAAGGTTAGTGCGGCTGTGGAGGAGGATTCTGGATGAGAAGCAGATGGTGTGTGGGTGCCAGGATAAGTTGGGCTGGGCCTTTCTTCCAACTTTAGGTCTCTTATTTCTTCTTTTACTTCATTTAATTTAAGGTAATCTATATGTATGTGTATACAAAAATGAAACGCCTAGAAAAACATTCCTACTAACGCCTAGGCTCACCTAGGCTCTAGGCTATGGGTCGCCGCCTAGAAACCGCCTAGAGCCTAGCTGAACTTTGCAAGTAACCTGAATCCAACACAATTTTACAGCAAACCATACAACCGAATCATTTATATCATCAATAGGAGTAACGGAAACAGAAAGCAAACGTCCAGCATTACCTAATGGCAGTAACAGGAACCAACTCAGTTTTGAATTTTGTGACATTAACGATAAGATAAATGCAACTAATAATAAGAACATACAAAAACTGAATGTACTTCGCCTCAAACCAGTAGTATTTGTGAATACAAAATGACTAAACAAAACTTAAGGGGCAACCTGTCTCTTAGAGCACATACATCACTTCCTACTCAAGATATTGATCAAATTAGCACATTCCAATTGGACAGGTCAGTTCAATTTAGCAGGCACCACAAAGATATTCAACATGCACAACCCATCTAACACATGCACAGTCTAGAGGAAGACTCACCACATGCTGCCGCGGTACTTGAGGGGTGTATGGGCCGCTCTCGAGCGACCTCCCAAAGTGGGTATGGACCTTATCCTGACCCTTGCCGCTCTGATCGACGAGCGTGAGCTCGAACAGCGCGCGCAAGACATACGGTGCCCTCGCTGGCGAGGGCTCAAAATGAAGAGCGACACGTAGGCAGCGCCATCCTCGCCGCTCTTCCCGTCGGGGTAGAAGTAGATCGCCCAGTCGAATCCCCCCACGTTGAAGGACTCGGAGGCGATGAACTTCCCCACCCCGATCCCCTTGGAGAGGGAGTAGCCCGCGATCTTGAAGTGGTGGGAGCCGTTCACCGTCTTGGTGACCGACGTGGACGCCGTCTCGGAGGGGGCGAGGAAGGGAGGCGGAGGAGGACGCGGCGAGCGGCGGGAACGGTCGCCCCGCGGCGGCGCCGGCGGCGGGTGGGCGGAGGAGGGGCCGCCGCGACAAACACGGCCGGCGCCCATCGCGGGGAGAGATGTCGAGATCGGGCTGGGGTTCCGCCCCGAGCGGCGGCGATTCGGCGCGGATCGGACGGATCGGGGCGGGGGCGCCGGATTCAAGCGCGCGGACCGTGGGGATTCGGAGGTGCGGGGAGATCGATTTGGGGAAATTTGGGGAGGAGGATGGAATGGGAGACTCGAGATGAAATGATGGCGATGACGAGCCGACGAGCAGATGGTGTGTGGTTTTGTTTGGTCCGGGTTCAGGGCCCATTGTGGGTGGGTGATATACCGTCGAGGACTTGCCGACTCGGCCCCGAGACGAGAGAAGGTTGCTGGAGTCACCGACTCGTGCACCACGCGGTCCGGTCCGTGGGCGACCGCGCGTAGCCGGCTGGTTGCCAGTTTGCTTGCGGTAGGGACCTGTTTGAGGATTTTTTTTTTATTCTATGATATCAGAATGTTTAAATAATACATAATCCTTTATGAAATGACAAAAATATGTCGTTATTATAAATATATATATTAAATTCGTCACGCAAACGCCGATGTAAACACTTCTATTTTGGTTTTGACGTTGTAAGTTGCAACGTTATGATATGAAAAAAGAAAAAGTTGTAAGGTAGTTTATGGTTCGTTTGGTTTGGGGTGAGAGTGAGATAGGTAACAGGCAATATACGGCTCACTGTTGTGGACTTGCCGACTTGGCCCGAGAGAAGAAAGAGAGTTGGATCACTGGTATTCCCAAATCTCACTTTCTAAATCATCATTTTGACGACAATCCGCCTACTACCTTACCAACCACCAATGAGGCAGTTCCATAATCTATGGAGAGCTAGGAGCTTGACCACTTTCGTCTTATTTAAAAAAATTGGTAAAAAATTCAAATTTAATTTATTCTTAAATATCTTTTATTAATAAAGCAACCCACAACAAAAAAAGGTAACATCTTGCAAAAATTTTGAATAAAACAAATGGTCAAACTTAGAGTAAAAAAAGTCAAATGTCTTATAAATTGGAATGGAGTTAGTAGTACATTCGAGATGTCTTAAAGAAACAATCATAATTACATATATTCTAAACTATAAGAAATTGACTTTTCTAAATACATAATTTTTACATGCACTTAGATATATATTATGTCTAGATTACATAGTAATAAAAACAATGTATCTAGAACACCCAAAGCGTCTTAGGAAAAACACAATGATGCAAAAAGATGACCTCAAACATTTATTGTTGCTACAAAAATAAATTTTAAGCATGGAGAAACACCTCAAGCTAACGTGCACTTAAGCTTATAAGAACTAAATACGGTATAGTTCAAAGTTATTACTACTCCCTAATGCTAAATGTGGATCTAATTATTGTTTACGGTTTAATATGGCTTTAAGAAGAAGACGAAGCACGACATGAAGGGTCGGGGTTCTCCGACAAGTCGCAGCGGCGTCACGTCATGCTAACAATGACCGGGCATGATAAGCTTTAGGAGGCGGACTGGGCTCGATTCATCCCCGAGATGGGGGTTCGATTCATGGCTAAGATGGCGCCCGCGGCGACCACCAACCAAGGCAAGGACACGCGTCACACGCCGACTCTAGGACCGCTGCCCGCGATGTGGACACCAGCTCCGAGAGAGCTGCCATGACCACCAACTGAAAGCATCAAGGCCATTGGATTTCGGTGATTAATGACAACATAAGTTTATTGTGACTAATGTGTGCTTTGCAGAGGCATTATAAGTTAGGTCATGGTTTGGGCAATATGGTATTATTCATGCCCCTGGATGGAAATCGTTTCGGTTTTCAAAGAATGACCGACAAGGGCGGACTAGTTCTAGATGTCATTTGGTGTTGAGAGGCACTTAGATTAGTTTAGGAATTTGTTTGGCCGTACTGTAGGGGGTATGGATGAGAACAATGCGGTGCCCATTTGTTAAATCTAGCGCTAAGTAGCTCAGTTAAAGCCCAGGATTGTTGGAATATTATTTGAAATTCGTTGGCAAATGAAAGATGAAGTAAACTGAAATTTGCACACTGTAGCGGCAACCACCTTCCTAGTCACCACCATGACGAGCTGATTTGGGGAAATTTGGGGGAGGCTGGAATGGAGACTCGAGATGAAATGATGCCAATGATGAGCCGACAAACCGGTGGTGTGTGGTTTTCTTTGGCCCGGGTTGGGCTTGGGTGGGTAATATACGACTTGCCGTCGAGGACTTAGCTAACTCGCCTAGGTGTAGACGAGAGCCTGGACTGACTCACCGACTCGTGTACCCTACTCGTGCATTGCGGTCCGTAGGGGTTCGTGTTGCATGCAGCTTGCCTGCCTGGCGGGCAAAACCAAATTGCGAATGGAAATCGCCGTGTAATTCTCAAAAAAAAAAAAAAGTCATGTGGACCGACCGGCTTTACCACATTGTGTATATGAATATCTATATAACCCGTCACCGCATCATCGAACCTCTATTGCAATCTCCACATTTTTTTGCACACATTTTCTTGCGCACAATTTAGATAGAGTTTCCCAGAGAGAAAAATGGGCAAAATACGACGATCTCGCGCATTGCGGTCCGTAGGGGTTCGTGTTGCATGCAGCTTGCCACCGTGGCAAACCAAATTATGGGTTGCGCCGACCGGCTTTACCACATTGTGAATATGAATATCTATATAACCCGTCGGCCGCATCGTAACCTCTATTGCAATCTCCACATTTTTTTGCACACATTTTCTGCGCACAATTTAGATAGAGTTTCCTCCAGAGAAAAATGGGCAAAATACGACGATCTCTCACCGCCTGTGTGCACAAAGACGGAGTATGCTGCCGCGTGCCGACTTCGGGCAGATGATGGAACGCTTCTCGCAGAGAGACTTCTCTCACGGAGCTCCACATTGCAAGTGGAAGTTGCTCGACTTCACTAGCACCGACCATGAGAGAATGCTCGCGCCGCCGTGCCACCATCGGGCAGATGATGAAACACTTCTCCTGGAGAGACTTCTCTCACGTGAGCTCCACATTGAGGCCGCGTGAGGACTTCACTAGCACCGACCACGAGAGATACGCGATAGGAGCCCGCGACGAAGGGCGCCGAGAAGGAGGTGATATCGAGCACCACGACGGCGTGCTACCCGGGGCACCATGATGACGACGGTGATGAGACGCTCCCCGAGCCGTCACCGCCAAGGCACTCCAAAGACAACGATGGCGTCGAGGCAATCCTTGAGCACCAGAATATCTAACAATTGGTGATTTAACAAAATCTTTATAGACAAATAGTTGATGCTTTGGTGAACACCAGAATATCTAACCTTGAAGTATTATCCATATTGTTTTTTACTCAGCTTTGGTGAAAACAAATAGTTGATGCTCACAGTAGGATAATTAATGATGAATAGAGAAAGAATGAAGAAGAGATGAGAGCCGACTTAGCCTCTTCTCCTCCCTCCCTCACTCTTTTATAGGTAAGGTCGGAGGGGTGGTTCTCTTTATTACCTAGGGTGGTGGTGTTATTTACAAAGATATCACTAAGGGCTTACAAATTGGTCTGATGGTGCTTGGATTCCACAAGATGCCATGGAGTGCTACAAATGGCTCCTAGACATTATATGATGAACCTTAAGTTATACAATTGGGTCCGAAATACGACGATGAGGTCACCAACATACAACACACCCCCCAACACTAGCCCCTCAACTATTCAGTTCTGATCACCGTTACAAAACCCAATAGTTGAATACAACAAGTTGTAGTCCTAATTATAGCTTAGATTCAGTATACACTTTTCGTCTATACATGGATAGTTCTAGGAATGCTCTGTCTCTAGTACCTTTGTTTTGTCATGTCTCTACCAAATCAAAACATTTTTCATGTATGGATATATCTTGTACATATGATTAACTTCCATGTCAGTTAGGACTCTTACATTTATTTAATGTTCAGAAGTTACAGAAGGTAATCATCTATTGTTTAGGATGATTCGACCTCATAACACACTAAATAATAATATCACCGGGGCTTGGATGACATCGCAATACGAGTTTGAGGACCATCGCTGTATTTTACTCTAAAATAATTATGTTGAGCAGCTATGTAGTATCTTATAAAGCAGAACATAAATAAAACCAATTAAACACACTTTGCAGCCTTATTTATAAATCATGCTTAAAAGTCTTCTTATGTAGAGTACTGTATTAGAATAAGGAATAGAACTAACAGCAACGGAATGTACATAACTGTCAGATTCCGGCTAGATTGGGCCGGAATTGACACGTGTTCGTCGACCGCTGAAGCTCCCGAGATGGCGTAGGGGGCTGCAGCTTCTGGTCGGCGGCGACGAGCAAAGAAGACGAGCAGCAGCGAGGAGGGAGGGGCCACGAGGGAGGAGGGGACGGCGGCCGGCGGCGGTGCGGCGGCGGCGTGGGGGTGGGGGGTGGCGCGCGGGCGCGGGAGGCGGCGGGCGGTGGGGCTGAAGACCGGAATAGATGGATACTAATTTTTATTGCTTGCTTATCCCCTAGAGATAACATGCCTCTTGCTTATATAGCCCGGCTAGTGGGACTTGTAATCTAAGCAATCTCTATAAGGTTTCTTTATATGATCGGAATACCTTTTACAAGTAATATTTATTTATTTCCTAATAAGGGTCTTCCTTATAGATTGGAAATCCCCTTTTACACACCAAAAATTCCTAAGATAATCCTAACTTGAAGACGAAGCAAAGTCGGACTTGTACGGGAGAGAGGCGGCGGCAGGGGCGGGGGCCCTGCCCTGCCTTATACGCGCCCTGGCCCCCTCTTGGGCCGGTGGCCGTCGCGTCACAGCCCACTTAGCCCTCCCCGGGCTGGCCCAATTCGAGTCATGACAATAACATGCAGAAGTGAGGTACTACCATAATTAGAAGTGCTTCAAAGTATGTTTATCTATAACAAGCAGAGCTGTAGTAGAGGACATATCTTAATCGTCTCTATCTAGGCATAGAAATTTATTCAAATTTCCATACAGGACCCACTCATGTGTGAGCCGCCATAACTTGGTCTGTCTTTTTGTATGATACCATACGAGAAAAGAACAATTGAACAAATATAACCTTAACAAAATAACTAGTAACAGAGATTTTTGAAGATAGAACTTACATGGGTATGTCCATCCTCATATGCCATCAGGAACGACACAAGCTTGCAAGCCTTTGAAGTTGAGATGAAATAAATCAGAAAATGTTTGCATTTAATTATATAGGGTTGAGTAGATCCCTACAAAGCACAAGCATAGACCAGCCTTCAATCCAATTGTATGCGATATGTACTCTTGTGTCTATGTTTGTATATGGGTGGGTGTGCAGATTCCTCTAAATACAATAATCGGATTGGAGGGGAAACCGGAGACCTTCGCATTGCCGGTTGCTCTGGATATCATAATGTTTAAATACAATTTTCTTATGAAATTAAAAATATGTCAGTGTAAATTTATATATTAAATTCATTACGCAAACGCTAACGTAATAAAAAAAAAAGCACTGCTATCGGTGATAAAGTTACAGATCATGGGTATTGTTTGGTTTGACGTTGTAACGTAATGAAAAAGCAGAATTTTTTTAATGGTATGTTTGGTTTGAGGTGAGATGAGTAGCAGGCAATATACCGCTCACCGTTGTGGAATTGCCGACTCGGCCCAGAGAGAAAGAGAGTTGGACCACTGGTATTTTCTCACTTTTTAAACCACCATTTTGCTGACGACCGTCCTACCACCTTATACCAACTCCCAACGAGGCAGTACCACAATCTATACTAGAAAATATTGCGCGCGGGGGAGATCGATTTAGGGGAATTTGGAGACCAAGATATATTATGACGAATAACGAGGAGGAAAGAGCCAACGAGGTGGCGTATATGGTTTTGTTTGGTCCGGCGGCTTGGCCTTTTGGGTCGGTAATAATGAAATGGTTTTCACCTTCGACGTGCGCGTGCTGACTTGAGCTGCGGCCTTGGCTGACGCAACAAATGCGCTGTTCACGCTTGTTTGTTTCAGGTACAAACCCTTTTGAACTTTTGGTTTTTAAAAAATAAATAGAAATAGAAGTGCTTCTCTCGTAAGCACATCCTACACTGCCCAAGTTGCTCTTGCTCTAGTTCACGTAACCGACGCGAGACGTTTGTTGGGGTCCAACTGCTTCTCTCGGTTGTAAGGCGTGTATATGAACAAATAACTGGACCGAACACAAACTTAAAGTTGAAAAGCGTGATGAGCTAAGTTTTGAGAAGCTAAAATTTTGTTACAAAAAAGCAAAAGCAAAAACCATGAAACTCATATTTTGTTTGAGAAAAAAAAAAGAGTAAAGCTACGACTCAAACAAACATACCTAGTGTATTCTTATAAATAAACCAATTGAACAATTAGATTGTTTGTTTTAATTTCTGGTCTATGGTCGACAAAAGGCAACAAAAGCAACCTGACTTATCGGCCACGATACATTATTTTTCGCTCACAACAAAACAACATCAGCTAGCTTATTAGCCTTAGAAACGACTAGCCGAACAAGGCACGTCTTGGTTTAGTTTCGGAAAGTGTTATGTTTGGTTTAGCTTGGTTTGGGAAAGTGTTTCTGTTGTAAAAAGACGTCAATCAAATGAGTGGAACTTGAAAATTGTTTTTTCAGAAGTCGTTGCTCTCAAGCAATATAATCTTCGCAACACCTTGGTCACTCCTTTTTGATTTTGGATTCATGTGCTTCTAGATGGGTGTAAATAGAGATATGTTTCCTATCTGTTTTAAGTACACTTCATAGTTTTGAGGAAAGCAGATTTTATAGTTGTTCAACCAAATAGCTTATGACTTTTCTATAACACATACTTCTTCCGTTCCAAATTCTAGTTTGTTTGACTTTTTTTACTCCAAGTTTAACCACTCGTCTTATTAAAAAAAAAATCATGCAAACATAATCAAATTTAAGTCTTTCTCGAGTAACTTTTGTTAGTAAAGCACGCCAAACAATAAAAAAATGATATTTTTGCGTAAATTTTTGAATAGTATGAGTGGTTAAACTTGAGGTTAAACAAAGTCAAATGAAATATAATTTAGAACGGAGGGAGTAAAATTAGAAGGAGAGGTGGATTTCAAAATTGATTATTGATAAAAATGGGATTGTATTAAAATGGGCAGATAAATACAAACACAACAAACCTCCCATGATCAATTAATGTAACTATTATTTGTTAACGTTGCTTAGAATGGATTTTTATTGAAAAAGTCCAAATTACTACCCCTGTGTTTTTACTCATGTCTAGATAACCCCTTAAGGTATTGTTTAGTTTATTTTACTCCTGTGGTTTTACAAACCGGTGCACTTAACACCTTTTGGCACTAATCCAATCCGGTTTTGGTGACGTGGAGGTGGTTTTGCAATTAATCATGCCACGTAAGCTGCTGACATGGGCAGAAAATTATTTTCCCTAGAGTATGACTCCCTTGCGACGTGCTACCGCGACTTGTATGTGACTCCCACGACTCCCTTGCGCACACGCGGAAGTTCTATCCGAAGACCGGCGGTGATCACGGCACACAGGACCGTGGGGGCACATCCATCCGCGGCCTCCATCCATCCGCGGCCTCGAGTGAATTAATCATCGTGTTAATGGTGGTACTAACAGCACGGCCCTGCATAGCATTTCTGATTTCAGTTCCATGCATACGTACCTCCTTTTCTAAAAAAAAAAACTGATCGAGCAAAGCAACCAGCAGCGATTATTACGGTCAGGCATCTATTGACTAGTACGGCGCGAGAGCAGCAGCTAGCAGTGATCGATCGGTCTCTCGACTGCTCACTAACGCAAACATGCCGTAGAGCATAAGAAAATTATTATTAAAATCCCAATAGATGGACTGAGCGAGCACACATATATCGAAGACGCATATGATTTTGTACAATTATATGCATGCAGCCGTCCCACACATATATCGAAGACGCATATGATTTTGTACAATTATATGCATGCAGCCGTCCCCTGCATGAATGCAAATATGTGCGTGTCTTTCTGGCCATGTCAACCTGCTTACGTGGCATGATAAATTGCAAAACAACAACCACGTCACCAAAACCGGATTAAATTAGTGTCAAAAGGTGTTAAGTGCACCGGTTTGCAAAACTACCGAAGTAAAATAAACTAAACAATACCTTAGGGGGTTATCTGGACTTGAGTGAAAACATAGGGTAATAATTTAGACTTTTTCCTTTTTTATTTGCCTGACTTCAAGTGCACATTTGCACTTCAAAAAAAATTTCGAAATAATTGATTCCATAGGCTTAACGTGGCATAACATTGTGCGACAGTAGCTTGGCAGGCCGGCTAGACGCCCCGCGGTGGCCAGGTGGCCAGAGCCGACGTGCCGCCGGTGTTTAGAGAAAGTTGTGCAATCTACGCGGGAGGGTCAAGGAAGGAAGCATCAAGTTGATACTTATAGGGGTATTTCCGTAATTGTTTTTGCGTACCCACTCTTAGACATACCCACGTACAGATATTATCGGACGTTCCTTTGATGTGATTTTAAATACATGAGGGTAGTTTGGTCTATTCGATAAGATCCGTGGCAGGCTGGCACCCGCACTACACCGCACCCTACGCTATTAGTTCTCCCAAACCTTCCCAAAACCCTCTTCTTCTCACGCTTTTCCAACCGATGCCAACCTCCGATCTCTGCCCCGATCCGATGCTCCACTCGCATCGGTATTGTTTATAGCTGTTTGCATGTTGCTATGCTGGATGTGGATCTGATCACGGTTTTGATTACTGCTTTGTTTTGCTTTAGGAAGAAGTTAAAGTCTGACGTCCGGACTTGGGCTTCAATTAGAAGGCAGAGTTGCATATCAACTTCACGATGACTAATTACAACCATCAACCACACCTGCTAATGGATTGAACCCGCCCCAAACCTGCCACTACCCATATTTCAAGAGCCCTAATTACCACCTTCCCCGACCCACCCCGTCGACCCAATGCTAGGAGGAGAGGAGCAGTGGAGAGAAAACTTAGAGGCGATGACAAAGGCTAAGTGTTTTGAGGAGAAAAGGTTGGGATGAGATAGTAGCATATATAGCAGAGGAAGGTTGGCAACTGGGTGGAGGCCTGCTGCCCATGCCCACGCCGAGGTTGAGCTGATGAACACCGAGGGCGGCAGATGGGTGGGCCTGTTGCCCTGCCTAGTATCTTCCTTATAGGATTTTGTATGACTCGTTTAGAATGATAGGCAAACATATTGGGGGCATGAGACTTAATTGTCCATGGTGGTGGCAAGTGAGGTGTGGGTCGATTTGTCGAGATGAGATGATTAGAGAGCGAGGATTTGAGGGCGTTGGGCGATTTGGCGTCTAGAGATCGTGACTTGTGAGGAAGAAGATGACGGATACAGAGAATGTGATGTAATTTCGTTTTTGTTATGGGGTCTTTTGTGTGAAGTGGTTGCTAGCACCGTTCTATCCTATTCTTTGTGTACTTTCGTGTATGTGTCTAATTTTTTTTTTCTAATTTTAGCATCTCCTCGTATAGATTTTTTAATTAGGTGTCTAAACATTTCCTACTTTTGATTTATTGTTCATGAAAGATAAAAAACAGAATTCTCTCTCTAAACAATACATAGAAAAGTTACAGGAGAATATAAAAATATAAAGTGTTGTTCGTGCCCTGAGCCTTTGAACCTTCTGCACGATGACAAAATAAGAGAAACAAGGAAATGAATGATCGGTCTCCTCCCCCTCTCTTCTCTTACAAGCAAATGCCTGAACCGAAATACGTCATTGCTATGGGAGCCTGGGAAGAGTTGCTCTCTTTATTACCCAAAGG
The DNA here is from genome assembly GCA_015847255.1 of Hyparrhenia diplandra. Taxonomy (NCBI): domain Eukaryota; kingdom Viridiplantae; phylum Streptophyta; class Magnoliopsida; order Poales; family Poaceae; genus Hyparrhenia; species Hyparrhenia diplandra. The sequence goes on from JADLZK010001721.1 coordinate 40,092, forward strand.
CTAACATTGACAAAAATATCACTATATATGGGCTACAAATGGGTCTAAACTTTACATAGCTAACTCCCAAGTTGTTCAATCGGGTCTAAAACACTTCCAACACATAACATACCCCCAACAGTATCCCTATTCAGTTTTGAGCGAAGGTACAAAACTCAATAACTGAATACAACAAGGTGTGGCGTCCTAATTGCAACTTAGATTCTGGTACACACTTTACGTCTACACATGAATAGCTTCAGGGTGCTCTATATCTCGATAGTGTTCAACTTGTTTTCGGCTAGTCTTCGATGGATCCATTCGCTCGTGCCTCCTTGTCATGTCCTTGGTTGCTTCCTCCTCGCAACGCAGTCGAGGTAGACATAGCGGTTGGTGTTGTCGAAGTAGTCGTGGATGATCGTGGTGTGTCTTCATACCTTCCCTCACGGGCACCATGCAAAGCTTGTATCACGGGGCTGATTGCTTGTCCAATACGCTCTACGTGAAACAGAGCTTATACTCGGATTAAATCAAACAAAGCGTGAGCTCCGAAGAACTTAACTGCTAGAGGTGAAACAATGCGAGCAGGAAAGGCTAAAAGGTGTTTCCGTTATTTCGCATGCAGGTCTGATCAGGTCAGACTTCTTTTCGGTGAAGGCGAAAGTGTTGCTTTTCTTGAACTGCTGTTGGCTCGCAGGTCACGAAGTAAGTTTGCTGCCTTCGCTATTTACGGAGTCTTCGGTGGCGAAGAGCTTACTCCCTCTGTCCCACGGAGTTCGTTGTTTTTTGACTTTTGAACTTCATGTTTGACCATCCATCTTATTCAAAATATTTATGCAAATCATAAAATAAATTAATCAATATTCAAGTATCTTCATTGATAAAATAAGTCGTAACGAAATAAATTATATTTATGCAAAAAATTTGAATAAGACGTAAGTATCGAATAATATGGCACGGAATTCAGGGTGATAAACTCAGTGGGACGGAGGGAGTATAGACTAGAGCGAAAGGCAAGGTTCCAGAAACTCCTTCGCTCATTGCTCCCGTGTGCTCATCTATGGAAACTTTTTCTGAAAAGACAAGTTTTTTTATGCAATGTCCAAGAGACAATTACCATAATTGAATAATGTCTTTTAGCAAAGATAATATTGAGTAGTATCCATTACCAAATACCATCATTGACTTACAACAAATTTACCCTTATTTTTTATAGCTAGCTGGGTGATTGGAGTTATGGAGGTTTGTTATGGTACGTAGTTTCTTGAGATGTTTGAAGCTGTTAAATTATTGTAATTTGGTTGCTTTGGTAATTAATTTCAGATATTCCATGGTGCAAAAAAAGGCATGAACTATTGGAGCGATCTAGGAGTAGACTAAGGGTAGAGAGCCAACATGTCCCTATTTTTTGACTATTGAAAACCTTAAACCACTCGATCTTATTCTACAAGCTTCATATTCAGATAGATTCGGTGAACCACATCTCTCGCAATATTTGTGTCAACAAAGCCATCCAACAACGAAGCCTTCCAAAAGATTAAGATACAAATAAACCAGTGTGAGAATAACTACGTATCAAATTTTGCACGGGCATAAAAAGCAAAAGTACGTGACAACAAATAATGATGATCATAGTTACCGAAAATGATTTTGCATTACATTTTGTCCAAATAAATCCAATGTTAGAGAGAATCTATGCATGATGTGCCACATAGACATAGGTACAAGAGAGACAGTATTTTCAGACACCAAAAGTTATATCAACGTGGCAGCAGGCCATGTCCAATAAGTTGGTTGACTACCATGTCTTGCTCTTCCTTGCCCTTCGGGTATATTCGTTCTGCTGGTAATCTTTCAGAGCGAGGCAGCACACCCATCCGCTCGCAGTCCTCACAAGGTGAGTAATCTTTCAGGACAAGAGTCCGTAACTTGGGAGCTCGTTTCATCACAGCTCTAATAAATTCCATCTGTTGATCCATCGGACTAAATCCAGTAATCTGTACTTCTTTCAATAGCCACTCCTTACCATTTGTGAATTCAGACAATTTCCATGAAGGATTTGTCCTCTCACCATAAGCTCTTCCTCTTGCCTCAGGAGTGAATGTGCATGGATGTTCCCATATCTATATATTCAAAAGCAAACAGATCGTTATAGAAGACTATTTTTGGGTCTCAGTTTTTTTTACAGAAAAACATCTCAAATTTCCAAACACTGTCCACGAAGGTAAATTCACAACCAGTAAACTATTTAAGCTTCCTAGGACTAAAGTCATGTTTGCAACAATTGAAGAAGAGAGCACTAGAGCACTAACGGAGTGCCAGGACAAGTGCTTGCGTGCGACCCAACCCCGACCCCGGGCCGCCCTGCTGCCCAACCCGCCGCCGCCGCCGGCCCGTCGCCCCACGGCCCCGCCTCCCGTTCGACTCCCTCTCCACCCCTCCCCTCCCGAACCGGTTGCAGAGTCGGCCGCGAGCCATGGCAGAGCCTCCGACGCCACTGGGCTAGGGTTGGGGACGGCGCCGCCACCGCCGCCGGCGGCCGCAGCGGCCCAGGTTCCGCCGTCCGGCCCGCACCGGCCCCCTCCCGCCCCCCCTCGCCCCCTCCCATCCCCCCACGGCTGGAGGCCGGTGTCGCCACGGTGCCGCGCCCAGATCGAGATCTGGCGCGCCGCCATCACCACCGCCGGCCGTCACCTCCTCGTCGTCGCTGCCAGCCGCCGAGCGGGCGCTGGTGGCTCCCGTGCCACCCCCGGCTCGTCCTGCTCCACCTGCCTCGCCTCCTCCGGCTGTTGGCGCGGTCACCGGTGCCTCCGGTGGCTGCCCGGTGTGATGGAGGCGCCCGCGCGGCGCAGCCGCCGATGTCTCCGCTGGCCGTGGTGGGCGCGGCCTTGCCCCCGAGCCCGGCCTGGTGGCGGCTGCTTCCCTTGGCCTCGAGGTCGGGAAACCTCGACCAAGGTTGAGGCAATCGCCTTCCAAGTTGTCCTCGGCCGGGGTTGAAGCGGCTGCCGCCAGCGTCCGCACCGCGGCTCCTCGTCGGCATTCCCTTGAGTCATGGATGGCTCACCGATCCGCATCGAGGACGCCTCTGGACGGGCGGCGATGAGGCCCTCGACGACGTGACGCCGTCGCTTCGGGCGAGGTTACACCCGTCGGGGAGCACTCGAGGTCTTCGCCACGGGTAGTAGGGGCAATCAGCATGACCCTCGCCCTCGATGTCTCCTCGCCCACCTGCCGGCCCCGCCCCGAGCTCATCGCCCACCCTGCCGCCCTTGCCGCGCCTTTCCACCCAGCGGGCCGTTCGATAGGGCGCTAAGTACCGCCGGTGGGCGGACGACGACGACGCGTTCCGACGATGATCTTCCGCTATCCTACTTGGAGGTCGACTCTCGCCCGCCGAGGACCGCGACACCGTCTCGGGAGGCATGACCGCTACTGCTGGCTGGCTTCGCGGTGGTTGTGTGCCATACGGAGGTTCCTGATTGGCGCACGGGCCTCGAAGAAGACGGGGATGTGTCGCAGACCCGCACACACCGGTGAGCGGCATTTCGCTCGGCCGGTGGAAGGTCGTGTTCCCGCCGGCGCGCCTCGGTCGCCGTGGAAGGGTGTCCGCCCCAACGCGGAGGGGTGGCGTGACATCCTTCCCCGCCGGGCGACGGCCGACGGCCGGCGCCGGAGGCTAACCCGCGACCACCTCCCGTAAGATCCCATTTGCGCTTCACGACGGTGCCTCAGCGTCCCGTCTTACTCGCACCGTGTGGCATCCTGTCGGCTACCGCGGCACTGCTTGCGTTGCCGCGGCCTCCACCACCTTGCTAGGGACTGCAAGCTGCCTCGGGCGGCGACACGGTCCTCGGCGAGGAGGCCCGACCCGCCGTGGCGGGCCGTCGACCGCGGTGCACCTTCGGCTTTGGTTGGGGCCACTCTTGGTGCTACGACGGCGCCAAGAAACCCCGGTTGCAAAGACGGCGGCGTCGGAGTCAACCGGCGGCGGTTCTCAACTTGGTCGAGTGTAGCGCCGGCTCGGATCGTCGCCTCGAGGAGGCCGGGCTGGGGTTACAATCGTAGCTCCGCCAGCCCACGATGCCGGCGGAGCGGCGGGCTCAAACCAGCCGGGCCGGCCGTGGGCGTCGGTGAGGACGGGCGATGAAGGACGGCGGCACGCACGCCGACGCCGGCGCCACCGGTGGCGACGGATGCACCGTGGGCGTTCGCAATGTCCCCGCATCGTGAGTCGACCAACGGCCGAGGTTGACCCGGCCGCCCGGTGGCTTTGGCGTATGGATGTGGCGAGAGGGGACGTGACCCTGCGGGCGACCCGATGATGCTCGAGGCTTCGCACACCGGGTCGTCACGGTCACGCCAATGCGGCTGGTGTTCGACGAACCAACGGGCGTTGAGGCGCCCACGGTGGACGATTTGGAGTGGACACCGGCCGGACCGATGCGGCGGCCAAGCCGCGCCGCCGCCCCCGGAAGGTCGGCGACGGGCGTATAGATGGATACCGCGGACCACCCTCGCCGGCGTGGATGACGTCGCGGCCGTGCCGATGCGGGAGGTCGCGAGGATGAAGCGTCGTAGGGCGGCCCCGTGCCGGCCGCAAGGTGTCGCGGCCGGTTGCCGCCTCTTCCCATGCGTAGTCGCCGCAGCCGGCGATTCCACACCGCCAGCCGACACGGGGGTTCGCCAGTCAGCCGAGGCTGGAGTCCCGGTTGCGCCCGGTGGTGGAGTATTGAGCGCAATGCGCAGACCATCGGGATGGAGGCGTTCGAGGGTGGCGGCGACCGCGCTCGGGGGAGCCCACGCTGCGAGAAGGAGGCGACGACAATTGCCTCGAGGATCCTAACCCCTCTCATAAGGAGGCGGGCGGCGATCCTCGCGGTGGGCGACGCCGAGGCGATCGAGGGCGCGGCGCGCTAGCCAACGGGCGGCCGCGCTGGAGCGTCGGAAGGCTAGGTTGTTCGATTAGCGGTAATAGCGTCTCGATATCCTTCCGCTAGGATGAGGCGGGATTGTATAACTCTTTCCCCTAGAGGCGTCACTTGTGGGGTCGTTGCCAAACTTTGTTATCTTTTTGCTTAATATAAAAGATGTGCAAACCTTTTGTGTATCGGGCGAAAAAAAAAAAAGTTGAGGAAGATTTGGGCCATTGTGATTCATTGAGGGCCACCTAAGTTGAGTTTGATGGCTAACTATAAAAAAGGGTTAACAACACTACTACATTTTTTCTTCATTTCTTAGACTTGTTAGCACCTTCTCTAGTGAAACCCTAGGGATATCTCACCCTCACTTCATTTTAAGCTTCAATTGGTGCAGAGCAAAGAAAGGGAGGCTGATGGCCTGTCAATGATGAGGCCATACATCTTGCATCCCACAAGTTGAGACCATCCTAGCTTGGCTTAGAGAAGGATAGGAATGAGGTAAAATAAGGAATTTTATATAGGTGGGGGTATTGTATTATGTGGAAACATATTGTTACACAACACATGTCTACAAATTTTCAGTAACTCAAATCACATACCCTGTTTCTGTTACTCTCTAGACCAACTGGTTCAGAAAAATGGCCACATCAGTTCTTATATGACTACATCTTCAAGGGAATATACATGATGATGGTTGAAATTGAATAAATAGAAAGGTTTCAACTTTGTTATCTTATTTTATGAAAAGAAGTTCAAAGTACGAATGGTGAAAAAACAAATAGAGGAAGATTTGGGCCATTATGATTCATTGAGGGCCACCTAAGTTGAATTTGATGGCTAAAAGCAGAAAAAAGGGTTAACAACACTACTACATTTTTTTTCTTCATTTCTTAGACTTGTTAGCACCTTCTCTAGTGAAACCCTGGATATCTCACCCTCACTTCATTTTAAGCTTCAATTGGTGCAGAGCAAAGAAAAGGAGTGGCTGATGGCCTGTCAATGATGAGGCCATACATCTTGCATCCAACTTAAGTTGAGACCATCCTAGCTTGGCTCAAGAAATAGGAATGAGGTAAAATATAGGGGAATTTTATATAGGTGGCGGTATTGTATTATGTGGAAACATATTGTTACACAACACATGTCTACAAGTTTTTCAGTAACTCAAATCACATACCCTGTTTCTGTTACTCTCTAGACCAACTGGTTCAAAAAATGGCCACATCAGTTCTTATATGACTACATCTTCAACCAAATATACATGATGATGGTTGAAATTGAATAAATAGAAAGGTTTCAACTGACTTATTTTATGAAAGAGAAGTTCAGTACGAATGGTGAGAAAACAAATAGACGTACCTCAACATCATTTATCTTGACAGATGGTGCAGCTTCAAGGATTTTTTATTGTACAAAGCAGATCAAATTCGACAAACATGTCATGCAGACATAGCTTTGTTAGCCAACTGAATACAGTGCAGAGTTGTCTTCCTTCAGGAAGCAGCCAAAGCTGATAAAACAGATAAGTATTGAGAATGAGAAATGTTGCTGCCAACTTAATCTTATAGAGGTCAACTTGCTCAATAAAATCAATTTCTTTATCATATAGATGTCGCTCATGTACAATGACTAATATCATTGTCTCATTTTGGAGTAACCAAACAAAATGCAGAGAAGCACAAGCTAAATGGTTTGATATATATATACAACAATAATCAAATGTTTTAAGCATTAATTTAGGTATCCCCCGAAAGAATCAACTCCTAGCAACTTTTGGAGAGAACCTTTTGCTCCAGAAATTGATTCTTTCAGGGACAGATGGAGTATAATATTAACACAGATACATGTCCAAAAATTTATAAAAAGAAGCACAGCTACAGTATAACAATAATCTATAAATAAATATTGAAAAATGCGCACAGAGAACCAGCACACATTTATACCTTTTCTCCTTGGAAGTTTAATATTAGGTTCTGTACCATGTTACCTCTTAGAACCTCACTCAGGTTGAATTCTTTAAAATAAGTTGGTGCTCCAGTTAAGAGCTGCAATTCCTTGAGGGCTGGAACATAACCAAATGACAAGGGGGCATTTGGACACATCCAGCCATCCCATTGCAGCCGCTCTAATTTTGGAAGGTGTAACACCTCAAGTTTCCACAAGTAGCACGTTTCAAGCTCTAGCACAGTAATATTTGAATCTGGTGCATGTATCTTCCATGTTGGGGGTCCCCAAGAATGGCAGTTGGTGAGGTAGAGATACCGCAGTTGCTTGCAACAATCAAATAGAAAGTGATTCATGTCCCGTTCAGCAAAGCAAATATTATATAATGAGAGTCTTGTCAGGCAATGCAGCACACCAGGGTAGGTACTGAAAAATCCATCCACAGAGCATGCTTGCTGAAGCATATCTTCATTGTTGCAGTCCTCAGGCTCCTTTTTTTACTCAAAACGGCAAGGTCTAAATCTTTTACAGTACCAACACTAATTGCTTCACTAAGTAGAGGGCCAATGATGTCTGAGTAGCTGTCCCACAAATAGAGCTTAAGTTACAGGCTTGAGACGGTAGTTTCGCGTTGATGGTAGCCAAGAAGCACCTAATTGCTTTGGTCAGCGAGGCCATTGCTGCATCAATATGTTCAGCTTCAATGGGGTTTGGGAGTGGAGCAGGTAAGAAATCTTTAGCATCAATGTTCAGCGCGGGAAGCAACCATGGCAGGTGCTTTCACCGTGTTGACAAGACACTGGTCCTTGCAGCAGTAGTTATGTCAACTCTCCCCAAGATGGACTAAACATCGTCAGTCAGCAGGCTGAGCCTATCTTCATCCTCAACAACAAAACATATGATTTGTTATGTAGTTAGTGAGAAACTACTTTGAAAAGTTCACAATAATAAAAGAAACTATGCTTGTGCCTTCCTCTGGCATCAAAGGGTTCTTAATGATTCGTTATGTAGTTAGTGAGAAACTACTTTGAAATGTCCACAGTACTCTTGGCATCTAATAAAGTAGGCTCAATGCCTACTGTTTCAAGTGGCCCAGCATGCAGCAAGCAGCTCGCATGTACAAACATGAATGAACTATCTCTGTAGAGCCAATTGTGATAACAAAAGAATCAAAACATAGATGGGAAAGATGAGAGACGAATACTTACCACAATGTGCTCCATGATGAATAACACCGCAGGCGGCACAGGGGAGCTTGAGTTTATTCGCAAATAACTCAACGCTTGAGTTTATTCGCAAATGCTCCTCCTCTGAAGCAGTAATGTTATTCTCCCAAAAAAATGAGACAATGGAGACTCGATACTCGATTTTATTTATGATGATCAAGGCAGGAGCCGCCGCCCCTCCTACCCGGGGAGGAGAGGTTATCTAGTCCGACCCGAAAATTATTCCGAAATCGAATCAGACACTGCAACAAAACCAAAGCCTGATTAGCCGTCCGAGTCGGCGATGGATTTAACGTGGGGCAGGAAAAAAGAGAGAGAGAGAAACACAGAGAGAACCAGCCGACGTACTCTGCACCATGCGAAGAGCGGCGGAAGTCTTCTTCCGCAATAGCCTCGTAGGGACCCGGGGAGTGCTCCCGTCGTAACGGCGGAGAGCGAGCAGCCAGCCTTCTCACCGGGCAGCGCACAGTACATTATAAATAAATGGACCGAAGGGTCTCAGTGTTGTGGCCGCGGAGGCGGACCGACCGCAGCGGCCTGCTAGACCCGAAGTATTTCTGGGGCCACGGCTTCACAATGTGCTTGGAACGAACAGAGAACAAAATGATTGAAGTAAGGCCCTATATCAACGGACCACTCATATCTTAACTGAAATTAGTCATTCGTAATTTCCTGAAATAGATCGTGTTGGCAGCTTGGTTTTACAAGAAAACCATATACTCTAGCCGAGCAATACATACATATAGTCAAACAAGAACAATCTTCAGTATCTTTTCATTTCAGTCAAACACAGATTCGCTGACAACCTTACGGTCACTGAAAATTATCTGAGCACTGGAGGAGAACCTGTCTCTGAGCTTATTCACTGCCAGCTCTTGTTCATCTTCATTTTCTGAAATTTACGTTTTACTGACGCTGCACTGGTTGCTTCGCATTTCTTACAGCACTTGTCTTTCAAAACAACTGACTGTAAGTTAGATGCCCGCTCCATCACTGCTCCTATAAACACTAGATGTTCTTCTGATGCATTGAAACCAATGATTTCAAGCTCTTTCAGTGACAAATGCTTCGGGTATGCAATCTCTGACACTTCCCATGTCCCATTAGTTCTTTCAACACACTTCTAAGTCATTATCTTGTCCCCTTGCATCGATGGTCATACACCTGCATATACATTTAACATGTTTTATTAAGTGAAAATGATTAAATGAATTAAGTTCTTCTCAATAATCACAAATATTTATTTGCAGAGAAACAATAGTACTGAGCGACACATAGCATATGCATATGCCTGAAAACATGTGCCATTGCATGATGGCAGCTAGGATCATGTTCATTTCTCCCATATATATGGTGAAGCTACCAATAATTCTTGCATTGCATAATCTCTCTTGAGGTGATATCTTTTTTTTTGAGAATTTTAGAAAAGTGCCTACTGATTAGTATTTCCAATCTGATTTACCAGATATACAGCATATAACATGGGAATGGTCTCCTTTACACATACTTTGGTCAGTGCTTATTTCAAATTAACAAAAATAAAACATTTGGTGATGTTATATCATTATTGTGAGATGAATCCAAATTTATGACATGTGCCAGCCACAGTTTAAATAAAAGTTTGAATTGGCATTCCAAAAATCTTACTTGGACCTGAACAAATAGCAACCAAACATTATGTCCCATTGGCAACCCAGTAAATTTTGGTCGTCGTTTATATCAATTAACAACTTAACAACTTCACCTCTAATAGATCACCCTAAATGAAGAAAAAGATTGATGATGTTAACCATTTTCAACAAAATGTAAGTATCACTGCACCAAATCCATTAATTCCATTAGTTGCACTCTTCCACCACATGAACCACTCAGCAATATTCGTAAATGACAAAGGCATAAAGGTCCCTGGATATTTTTTCTTGATAAAAAAGGTTTTGCTGAATTTTATTATTAAAGAAACAGCAAAACGTGCATAAGTACCTGAACTTCAAGTATCTCAAGTGATGACGCAGCTTCAAGAAGAGCTGTTGTCCACAAAAGGCCAAATCCAACAAAGATATCATATATACACAATTTCCTCAAACTGCTAAATGCTGAGGAAAGTCGATCTTTTCAGGTAGTAGCCAGATCTGGAGAGTTGAGAAAGAAAGAAAAAACAGGGAAAATGATCAGTTAGTGAAATTAAACAAGAAAACAAAAATGTTATGCGAGTATCCCTAAATGAATGATAACAGAATCGACCAATTCTATATGATCATTCAATGTAATTAAAGAAACATATATAAACAAAGTCTTCCAAACAGTAATAAGACACAAAAAAACATAATCTCATTGTTAGGCATAAGTCCAGATCTGATAACAACTGTAGAGACAGTAGTGACTGAACATACGAGTATTACCTTTTGCCCAAGAAAATCCAATGATAAAGTATTTATACATGCCGCACCACACAGAAACTCACTTAGCTTGAATTGTTCCTGATGAGGTGTCATGGCTGAATAAACGTGCACTTCCTTGAGGCATGGGATGTGTCCCCAAGTCAAGGGCATACATTTAGTTAGCCAAAATCCAAATATGACTTGCTCTAGCATTGGAAGGCAATGCAACTCAACTTGTGAAAAATAACAGTGGTCAAGTTCTAGAATGTTGAGTTTAGTTTGAGTTTGGTGCGTCTATCTTGAATGTTGATTGGAAGGTAGTAGTACCACAATAGCTGAGATAAAGATAACGAAGTTGTGTGCATACATTTGCAATGAGATTATGCAGATCTGATTCAAAGGACGCATTAAAAAGGAGGAGCCTTGTGAGGCAACAAGATATATTTGGATAGTTACCAAAGAAACTATTCACATCATTTGCATGTTTCAACATGTCATCATGACTGACAGCCAACCGGTTCTCCTCAATCCCACTTGTGAGCTCTATATCTTTTACCATCCCATTTTCAACCACATCATTAACAAGATGACCGATTTCACTCGAGTAACTGTTGGAAACGATTAGTGAAATACAAAGTCTGGTGATCACTGTCTTTCTGCGGGAAGGAGACAACATGCTTCTAACTGCTTCTGTCAGAGATGACATTGCTTTATCAATGTGATCATCCAGTATGGGATTGTCATATGGTGCATGAAGAAAGTCCATCATATCTATGTTGAGTTGTCCAAGCAACCACGGAAGGTGTCTCCATCGTGTGGCTATGACACTTGTCCTCACTGATGTTGTTAAGTCCACATTTTCTAAGATTGTGACCAAAACATCGTCATTTAACTTGCTTATCATGTCTTCCCCAACTTGCTGCAAGATCACAAGCAGTTAATATTTTAATGCAAAATTAAATTCATACCAATAAAATTAAAAATATATTAAAGCAATAACATATAATCCATGTGTGAACAAGTCCCTATACTCTAAATATCTACTCATCTCTTCTGATTATAGTCTGTGTCAAGTCCTTTTGGCTCATCCCTAGCTGCTGGCCAAGTGGTGTAAACACACTTGAAAAACCAGTTCTATCGACCAACTGCTAAATTACTCTCCCTTCTAAACCTAGTGTGTAGAAAAAAACAAAAAACAGTATATCAATCTTACACAATTTTTAGCCATATTCTAAATCCTGTGTAAAGGGTTTCTTCCACTGATTCATAATGTATGGGCAGCTAGCTATATATTTGAAAAATTGACAACTTTAAAACAATCTATGTTTGTGCTTTACTTTGGTACATAGAAATTATTCAAAAATATCATATAATACCATACGAGGAAGAACAATATTACCTTAAGAATATAACTAACAGAGGCATTTCAAGATAGAACTTACATCGGTATGTATGCGTCGTGTGCCATCAGGAATACTGACACAAGCTTGCAAGCCTTTGAACCTAGCCTTCAACCCGGGTTGATTGATGATGCGATGAAACGATTCTGTACTCTTGTGTCTATATTTGTATATATGTGTGCAGACTCCTCCAAATACAACTGGATTGGAGGGGCCTTCAATCTGATTATGAACCCTTGAAACTTGAGATGGAATAATTATGTACTTGTGTTTATTTATACAGGCGTGAGTGCCTCCAAATACAGATCGGACCAGCCCTCAAATCTGATTCGAATACGTTTTCTAAATTATTCGGAAATTAAATACCACAAAGTCTGATTGTTAGCAGTCCGAGTTGGCGATGGGGGCTTTGAAAAAAAAAAAACAGAGGGAGAAAATAAAGTGCACTCCGACCTTAGGTCCGTCGACCATTGCAGTTGCAGCCTGGAAATTCTTCGGACAGAAAAAGGTTTGGACCGGGCGATGCATGAGGCGGAGGCAGGGGCTGGCGGGGGCTGGGGGGGGGGGGGGGGTCGTCGGGGGGGAGCCGAGGCGGCAGGCTAGAGATGTTTAGGACCTGGACGGAGCGGAGGATGGTGGAGATCGGCATTAGGCTAGCCGGCCCACTAAAAGCTGGAGGTGGCCGTGGTTGGCCTCCTGCGGTCGTGGTCGTGGCCCTGTCAGTAGCAGTGGGGAGCCGCCGTGACTTTACAGAGCAAAGGTGAGTCACCTTGTAGATTCCCAGGTCAGCAGGCCAGCAACACTTCATATGGAGGCCAGCAGGTCAGCAGGCCAGCAACACTTCGACCGGGAATAAAGAGAAGTGCCAGATTTCTTTCTTGGCTCACGGATCCTATATGAAAAATGTGTTTCCTGAGATTGGAGTCTCTAGGGGATATTTTACTAAATCACCATTTTTTACACACATTTTGTATTTGAAACCAAATACAAAATTCAAATTTCAAAGATAAAGACACGGAGGGTACCATAAGCATTGCATTGACATTCATTAACCGTACATGCATTGCATTGTCACGATATATGATTATGATGGTCCCCTAATACATATCGACTACAAACTATAACAATCCATCAATAGGGTATGTATATCCCTAGCTACTACAAACTATAACAATCCATCAAAAGGGTATGTATATCCCTAGCTACATTCTGTCAAGGCCATGTTTCATCAGCAAGAAAATAATATCAAAACAATGGAAAAATCATTCCACGGAGGAGAGTAAGGTTCCAAAATTAAGACTGCCACCAAGAATTATTAAGTTCAACATACCGTTTGAAAAGACATAATAATACATGTTCCTCAAACGTTTACATTCCAAACCCATAAAAACAAATTGATATTATTCACCGAATAAGACACACCACATGTTCTAATCACCATATTCACCAAATAGTGACTTCTTAGTTCCCAAAAATTATCTGAACATTGCAGTCAGGCATATCTCTAATCAGCTGCTCAACTGCTGCATCCTGCTCGGCCTTTCCCTTTGGGAACACCCGTTCTGGTGGTAATCTTTCACAGCGAGGAAGTGCACCGATCTCATCACAGTCATAACAAGGCTTGTAATCTTTTAGGACAATGGTTTGTAGGTTGGAAGCTCGCTGCATCAGAGCCCTTATAAGAGCTATTTGTTGTTCCATTGGGCTAAAGCCAGTAACATGCACCTGTTTCAATTGCCATTCCTTACAACTTTTGAACTCAGCTAGATTCCATGATGGATTTGTTCTTTCACCAAAAACTTTCCTTCTACCTTCCGTGTCTACTATGCATGGATGTTCCCATATCTGTACATAATGATACATAAAGAAAAAGAGTAATTTCCTTTAAGAAAAGAAGATAATTGTGGAACTATGCTTATAAAACAAAACCACCACATAACGGCCCTCCAGATACAGAAAGGTTTGAACCAACTTTATCTTGTAAAGAAAACATTTAAGGGGTGTTTGGTTCTCTACCGAAGTTGGCCATGCCGTGCTGTGGCAGACCGCGTCGTGGCGTTGGAAATGATCGCCACAGCTTGCCACAGCTCGCCACTGCTAAACGACGAGCGAAGTAAGATAAAGACAGGAGAAAAAGTTGTGGCGGCCTCAAACGAATAAGCAACCAAACAGCAGTAAAAAAAGTGTGGCAGCCTTTATGTGGCGGTGGCGGAGTTTGGCTCCCAACCAAACATGCCCTTAATAAACAGAAAACAAACAAATAGAAGTACCTCGATATCAAATATCTCAACTGATGGCGCAGCTTCAAGGAGAACTTTCATCCATAACAAGTCGAGTTCAACAAAAATACCATGTAGAGATAACTTCCTCAGCTTCTTGAATGCACTGCAGAGCTGCTTCCCTTCTGGTTTTATCCAAAGCTGAAGAAACATAGATGCAGAAATAATAGTTACTATGTTTTCTTGATCGTGCTCAACCGTTTGATATTCCAATTATTGAAGTAGCTAAACACAGACTGAAGGGATTTACTAGACACACCCAAACAACAGCGCACGAAAATGAGTGAGACTTAAACTTCAAAAAAAAAAAAAAAAAAAATGAGTGAGACTTTACCTTTTCTCCTTCGAAATCTAATGTTAAGTTATGTATAGATGTTGTATCCCTCAGAACCTTACTCAACTTAAACCCTTGATGGTCATTTGTTGCACCACATATGAGGCTCAGTTCCTTGAGGAATGGGGCAACATCAAATGACAGGGGTGTTAATGGAAAAATCCAAGTCTTCCAACGAAGCTTCTCTAGTTTTGGAAGGCAGAGCACCTCGAGCTTCCCCAAGCAGCAGAAGTCAAGTTCAAGAAGACTAAGCTTTGAATCCGGTGCTTGTATCTTCCAAGCTGAGAACCCCCCTGCATCACAGTTGTGGAGAGAGAGATGCCGCAACTGCTTGCAACAGTCAAATAATAGGTGGTGCAGGTCGCATTCAGCAAAACAAACATTGCATAATTCAAGTTTTGAGAGGCAATGGAGCACACTAGGATAGGCACTGAAAAACCCATCCACAGTACGAGCTTGCTGACGCATTTCCTCTTCGTAGCAGTCGTCAGGCTCCTTCTCATCCACAATGGACAGGTCTAAATCATCTAGACTCCCAATATCAATGGCTTGACTAACTAGAGGGCCAATGACGTCCGAGTAAGTGTTGACCAGATAGAGCTTGAGCTGCAGAGTTCTGATGGTGGATTCTCTCCTTGGATTAGTAGCCAAGAAGCTAATGGCTGCTTTGGTCAGGGAAGCCATTGCTTGGTCCATATGTCCAGCATCAATGGGGTTTGGGGGAGGAACAGATAGGAATTCTCTGACATCAATTGTGAGCTCAGGGAGCAACCACGGCAATTGTTTCCACCGCGTGGATAAGACGCTTGTCCTTGTGGCCCTAGCTATGTCAACTCTCCCTAGGATTAAGAGTAATACGTCGTCAGGCAGCATGCTGAGCCTATCTTCATCGTCTGATTTCTGAAAACGAAAAAACAGACCAAGAATAACAAGAAGAAAACAGATTGAGACTTTGTAGTGCTGCGGTGCTGATAGTATAGTAGCACAAAAAGTGCGTGAATGACTTACCTGAATGTATCCGTTATTTAGCTCCATGGCGAATAATTTGTCTGGCCTTCAGAACCCCTGCAGACTGAAGCTACGACCCTAAAGAGTTCAGTCAAGAAAAAAAAAAAAAGTTCGTTTTTGAACTCCGGGGTCCTCGAGGGCAACAATTTTATATTCTTCGGAGTCTACTTTGAAAACAAATTCGAAATTGAATACGTACACGAACAGGATACCTTGTCGTTTTCCAAAGAACCAACTATAGGGTCGGATGATGCCAGGCAAATCTAACTTCGTTCTCTTTTCAGCCTGCATGCTGAGTAAATCGGCTTATATACATATATAAGTAGTTACTAGGAAACATGCCCGTGCGTTCTTTACGGGAGAAAATAATTACCAAGCATTAATAAGAAATGTAAACAAAAAGTTTTCATGCTTATTTATATTTTACCTATTTTGTAAATTTCATTTAAAAAGCTATATTTTCTATAGCCACCTTTTCTCCTCCGATTTCTCTTTCCCAAAGAAGTACAGAGTCTATCGGAACTGTACTCTACCTATACTTATCCGAAGTTTACCAACCGCGGCACATTCCTTTGCTCTTCCTCCATAATCTCCATCGCCACTGCCAGAAAGTCAGACACTTAGCATGCTCGTGCGTTGCACCGGGATGAACAATTTATTATTGTGGTCATCTAAAGCTAACTATCTTTGTTTGGTTTAATTTGGAACAAACATATTTTCTAATAATATATATCAATGCCTATAGTAAATATAGATCTAATAAAATATTAACCCTACAAATCCATTAAAACAATGGAGTATTATGTCTATGTAAACGTTGATAATAGGAAATCAAATCAACAAAATTGTATACACTACAAAGACAATTTACGTAAATAAAAGTGCCTCCCGGTCAAGGCCTTTTTGTTCCTTTTTTCTTTGGTGAGTATGCGCTTTTTTGTTCCTTTAATTTTTTTTTCTCGGCATGTGCGCAAGAAAATAAATAAATCCCAGAACCCAAATCCCACGCCAGCCAGTTTCGGTCTAGGAAAAAGGAAAAAAAAAAGACTAACGGAAACTATTTTTTGTGTGAAAAACTAATGGAAAAAAACTCAATATGCTAGTAGTAGCACCTTTTTATATACTCGTATGTATATACGATGGAAGGACCGGAACCGACCGGGATACGTAACCAGAACCGAGCCGAATAACTTAGGCCCACGGAGAACTTCCAGGATAGGTGTAGTAAAAATATTGAAGTAACCGAGCTCAATAAGAAACCATGTACGTGTAGTAAGGAACCGAGCGGAAAGGGCAGGCCGAGCGGAGAGGGCAGGCAGACAAAAAAAAAAAAAAAGGTGGACAAGAAATTTCTTTTCTTTATTAGTAGGTATATAGATTTATTATTCTTATATTGTTCTGTCTTTCCAGCGTTAAAAAAAAAAAAATCAAATGAGCTCTATTCTCGTAGGGAAGTTCCCAACATATTAAATTTAAAAGATTAAAACATTGTAACGTGAATTTGAGCTCCCTCCATGCATCACGGATTCGTGGCTTGCGAGGTAACATGCCCTATTGACACGTAGATGCACAGGGTGTAGTGTATCAGCGTCCAAGCTCGCACCTCGTCATGCGTCGCACTTCCGTAGTCACCTGCGAACGAATTTCCAACGTGACTTGCTGATGGATGGACCATGATATATTGAGAGCCCACATGCATAGAGCCGGGCTTTGATAGGTTGCGTGAGGCAACAGGCCGCGCTGCCTACCCACATCCCTCTGTGTCAGCCATCGGTTGCAGAATTGAATTTCCGCTGGCTTGAAGAGACCGAGACGAACACGAAGGGAGAGGGCAGACCCAAAAAAGGGTGGACAAAAAATTTTTCTCTTTATTAGTAGGTATAGATACGGGAGAGCTTACGCTTTATAAAACCATCTTCATGTGTAAAATATGAAAACTCCGATCTAGATCGTAAGATTATCAAAATATAGTTATATAGTTATACGGGAGCTTATGCTATAGTTATACTCCATCTATTTCATGGAGTTTGTCGTTTTGACTTTTTGAACTTCATGTTCGACCATCGCCTTATTCAAATGTAAATTATAAAATAAATTAATCAATATTAAGTATCTTTATTGATAAAATAAATCATAATAAAATAAATTATATTTATGTAAAAATTTGAATAAGATTAATCATCGAATAAGATAGCATTTAAAACCACGCTGACAAACTTAATGGGATGAAGGGAGTATGTAATGGAGGCTTTAAACTTTTAATAAAGTTTGGTTGGCATTCTGTGTGCGGATGGTTCTCAACACTGTTTTGCTCCATTATTAGCTTGGATCCCTGGCTGATGGAAGTGATGGTCTGATGTTTGTTAGGGCCATATATATAGGGATGTTTAAAGCTTTATCGTTGTATTTTTTTTTTTTTCTCAGTAATAAAATTCAGATATTCCGTGGCGGAAAAAGGCAAGAACTATGCGGTAATAAACTTAAGAGAGACAACTTAATTGTTCCTATTTTTTGGACTGATGATAACCTTAAACCACTTGATCTTATTCTACAAACTACATATATTCAGATATTTAAAGAGTAAATTGGTTGTGGAGAAACGCTGTGGCCAGGGCATCCACGGTAGTAAAAAAAT
Organism: Hyparrhenia diplandra; assembly: GCA_015847255.1. Lineage (NCBI taxonomy): Eukaryota > Viridiplantae > Streptophyta > Magnoliopsida > Poales > Poaceae > Hyparrhenia > Hyparrhenia diplandra. The sequence goes on from JADLZK010001721.1 coordinate 58,194, forward strand.
TTTTGACCGTCGTGATCTGGATCGATGGCTTCTAGCGCTCTGACCCTGGGATACAGCAGTTGAGCGGAGCCGGTCGGAGCCCGTACGGATAGGGACGGCGGTGTCGAGCATCCATTGGCGGCCTCTGTTCGTTGTCTGTTGAGGATTGGGTGTCTCCTGTTTGGCCCACCTGCAGTGGCCTCGGCATTCTCGGTGGGCAGCCCATGGAGTGCTCTGACCCTTCCTGGACGGCGCAGCTCGTTGTCTGCTGCCCATTGGCCACCTCCTCACGTTGTCAACTCCTTATTCGTTGTGCTTCATTGGGTCCACTGCTTCCCATCCCTATCCCTCTGTGCCACCCTCTCTCTCCCCAATCCCCACTCTCCCTCCCGGTCTCTCCCTCCCGGCAGTCTCTCTCCATCTCTCGCCCTCCCTCTATGGCTCTCCCGACGGACGACGGCGGCGGCTAGGGCAGGCCCCATCGCTGGCCGCGGGTGAAGGACGGGCGCGGTGCGGCCGGCGAGCGCGCCCCCGGCGCCCGGCGTGGAGGCCGCCGGCGCGGGCAGGTCCAGGCGCGGAGGCCGCCAGCGCCTCGCACGCGGGCAGGCCCCCAGGCGCGGCGGCGCAGCTGTCCCCAGCGCGGCACCCAGGCGAGGGTGGCGCAGACTCCCCAGCGCGGTGGCCCGCGTGTCGACGGCCACAGCCGCGGGCACGCCCCGGCGGCCACTCCCTCCTCCTCTCGGTGCTCCAGATGCGGGTGCGAGGTGAGGGTACTCCCGGCGTGGCAGCCCCCAGCGCGGATTTCTTCTTCCTCTGGCGATCTTCGGTTGGATATTCGTCAATCCGGTGCTTTTGCTTTGTGATTTACTGATTTCGAATATCGTGTGTACAGCACGGAGGCCCAGGCGAGACAGGCCCTCAGCACATCGGCCCCGGTGAAGGTGTCCCCGGCGCGGCGGCGGTGGCGCAGATCAAGCGGCCATCCCTTATGGTATGCTGGCGACCCTGTACTCGCATGTGCAGTTCGCAGTAAGGACCCCAAGCTTTACAAGCAGACACTGTTGCCAAGAGTTATATTTCTCCCTCCCTGTTCTGGTTTCCATCCCTGACGTTTCTGCATCATGTATACTCACGCAACCTATTTGATTAAAGGTCTTAGTGCTTTGCGTTAGGCAACCTATTTTTAGACATGGATGCGTTAGGCATCACTAACAGATATCCAGGTAGTGCGCTTCTCCTTTCGTTCATTGGTCAGCGAACGAATGAGCACTAAAAATTTGGCCTACAAGGATGGTACTCCGGCATATGATGTGTTTATAATTTTGCATAAGCAATGTTAAATTACGTCTTCCTTTGCTCCAGTTGTGGATGAGGTCCAAAATAAAAGAAGAGTGATAATTTGTCGAACAAAAAATATATTGATTTGTTGGCACCAAAAACCTAAGATCCACCTCCTGTGACTTTAAGCAACCAACTCTGCCCCATAAATCATATTGATAGCTTTAGTGTATTGATTTAGTTCTTGGAAAAAAAAAAGGTTTGGTTGGCTGATTTGAGGTGCTAATGTTGTTGACAACATTATTGTATTGATTTTGGTTCTTAAAGAAGGGATTTGCTTGGCTGATCCAAAGTGTGGTCGTTCTTACGCTTCTAAGTAGCGTTCTTTCAGATTTTAGTTGTACTACAATGATGCTTGGTTAAGGTATTGTGGTGACAACACTTTTTTCTTCTTGTCCTCTGAGTCCTTCACTCTACCACACTACCGCCTTTGTTACTAATGGCAATGTTATTTTCTTTAGATGCACAGGCCACACAGGTAGATGCAAGTGATAATCAGGAGATATTAATATGTTCCTGACACCTTTAGATTGACAAAAAATAGATAGGTATTACTCATAATAAGTATGTAGACTTTCTATGTGAACTTTTTGCCTTTCTTGTGTATTATCTACAGCTAAATTTTGTTCTCATCATATTTCCTATAAAATGATAGTTGCTGCTGTCGAATGGCTAGAGTTAGCATGGATATGACAGAGATCTGATCATTTGTAGTAGCTGTTCCAGCAGTAGCATAATAATAGCTTACATGCACCAGTACAGAAACTATACAATGTGCAGGAAATAGAATGCAACTGTTCTAATAGAAAAAAGCTTTAATTTAACTTGCATCTAACTATTTATATATGACCTGTACAGAAATTATATATGCTTCCTGAGTAGAGAACCATCATCATAACTATTTAGATTGTGTATGCCACCTGATGAGCAAGTTCAAGTACCAACAAACTGAACTTATTATATTCTTATTTGTCCCTTATGCATCTTCACAGATGCACGATCTGATTCTACTACTTTTTTTTCTACACACTACCTCACTATTTACCATTCCCTAATGATAGGTACAAAATCTGCTTCGTGGCTTCTGATGGCACAGGTGAGGCAGAAATGATATGCTTTGGAGATGTTGCCCGCAGAATCATTGGGAAGCCTGTCCAGCAAATTCTTAGATCGCCACAAGCCCCAACATATACCCACCAGAAATTGCAAAAAATTGTTTCCCTCAGATTCACTTTTTTTTGTTGTCGCTCTGTCACAGCAGAGTTTCTATACAGAGGAGAAGACATACCAGGTTATCTCAGTCATTTCGGGCGATTGGTCGCCAGCCTCCTGCTGCTCGTGTTAGTGGTAGTGGAGGCAAATGCTTCTTCTAGCTATGGAGCTGCTGAAAGCTCCCCCTAGAACATTTCTCATGACATTGAAGAAGCATCCGATGCTACGCTGTCTTCGCCGGTGCTTGCATCTGTGAGTTACCATTTTCTTTCACATCTAAACAAAGCAAAGACATCAAATATATTTTTTGCCCATATATCTGAGATACATCTATACTGCAGACACCTCCTTCAGGTTCTCAAATCAGTGGCCCGCCATCGGTGAAGAGCCAGGCCTGGTAATACATATACTTGCATCTTTTTGACAACCTATTTACTGAAATTAGCTCAGATAGTCTCCCCATTACTAAAAACTGCTATTTGGATCCCTGCAATCAACCGATTGTCGATTTTGTGCTTTGGTGCACTGACAGTCCACTCTTTCCTCTCCTATCAGTGACAAGCTGAGCAAGAAAACTAATTCTTCGGCGAAGAAGAGGCTCACTTTTCACAGCGAAGTAGATGATCAGGTGCATATCACTGTCCTACATAGAAAATGCCTCTCATTATCAAATTCCCTGACATGCTGATTCTGAATGACTCTTCGCTGTACTTGCTTGTTTAAAATTCACAGATACAAGATCATCCAATGGATGAATCTAGCAAGACTCCTATAGACATGCTTCAGGAAGGTTTGTGCTAAGCTACTTTATAACAGAACCCTTGCACACATGTTAGGTGCACTGTTTGTAAACATGCTGCTTTCTTTTTACTTCATACAGTGTTGTGGAGAGTAAGGATCATGCTGCGGAAAAGAAGCGCCTCCCGTGTAGATCAGCTTCTGCCTCAGGAAGATTAGTAAACCAGGTAGATTCCAATGTCAAAGACTATAGTCAGTGCTTCGCCTCATTTACAGCTACTCTGTCTGATCCTGTTTGTTCACTGCAGTGCGTAGACGCTGGTTTGGATCTTTTGCTTGGATTGAGAAGCTGCATTTTCCCGTCCAGAGGAGACTCACCTCCTTTTTGCTGCCTCCTTCCATATGTGCTGGGGAACTCCACCTGATGATGTTACTGTACACTTGAGAATTGCGCCAAGTACTATGTGTTGTGGCTGTATCTTGGCCTGTAGGCACGAAGAACTCCTCCCGCTGCTCCATCCTGAAACTGTGCAGTTGTATGTCGCCGGTCCATTTAGGCGCCGCTGTTGCTTTTGAGCAACAGTCACATGCCAGTAGCTGGCCTGAGGGCAGCTGGGCTCTGCTGGGGAAGAAACTAAACAATTAGCCAATTTATGTTCAGGAACAAATGTCATTCCAGGCAATTGTGAAACCTTTTATTCATTGGCTCTCGGCAGCCTGTAGACATCATCGCTGGGTTAGTTCCTATGTGCTGTTAGACCTATTCATCCATGACACATTATGGAGACTTTGGTTGGCTATTTTCCTGAACGACTGATAATTTGCATCCTTTTGTCACTTTTGTTACTATCTTGGTTTTCTTAGTGTCTGGTTCCCAGTGATTCTCACACGCACACAACGCATTCATACGTCAGAATTTTCTTAAACGGGTTGGTAATCAAGATTTGTTCAGCAGGTTTATAATCCTGCAACATCGTATGTACAAGCAAGTGTTCTGTCGTGTTGCCTAACTGTGATAATTACATATATATCCATAAGTTCATAAGTTCATTGCCCCATCCTTCCAATCACAGCTGTTTCCTGTTACGATTTCTTATATTGATCCACAGTGGATACGCCATTGCCCCACAAGCATGGGCGCGGCCAAAAAACACTAGTTCAGATATATTCCATGAACCAAATCTCTCGCGCTAAGGAAGCCATCCAAAAAACAAGATACACATAAAACCAGTGTGAGCATAACTTTGTACCAAAAAGTTGCACGGGTATAAAAGGCAAAAGTGACACCAAATAATGATGATCATAGTTACAGAAAATGATTATGTCTTACATTTTGTCCAAAGAAATCCAATGTTAGAGAGATTCTATACATGATGTGCCACATAGAAACAGGTACAACTGTACAAGAGAGAGTATTTTCAGACACCAAAAGTTATATCAACGTGGCAGCAGGCCATATGTCCAATAAGTTGGTTGACTACCATGTCTTGCTCGTCCTTTGCCTTCGGATATACTTTTTTCGTGACGCTGTCAAATGGCATTTTTCATTAAGCGGCGAATTTTGTTACAATAAGAGGCGGAAAACGGTAGTCAAACGATTACCAAACCACAGGACCAACCAAACACGTAGCCGATTACATGAGAAAGGCTTTGCGACAGCAACAGAGGGACAGGTCACGTCATGCCGTCCCCCAGCCCGGCTATGTTGAGGTTGAGCGTCGCCGGGTTGAATTCGCCATTGAGTAGCACATGGAGCACGTTTTTTGCTTCCTCGAAGGACATGTCACCTCGAATTCCTTAATGAGACCGGCCCTCGATGTCCTTATCAACGGCGTCCTCGTTCACCTGAATTCCCATCTTCTTTAGAAGGACGATGCGGGCTTTGCCGCGTAGCGGCTCTTGGCTTGGCCGCAATGCGACCACTCCTCATGAGGGTGTGAATGGAGACAGGTGTACGTGCACGCCTCGGCTTTGGCCGGGTATGCAAGAACGGGTGCGGAAAGGAAGGCATACCTCCTCCTCGACCGCCTCTCGAACCGAGCCCCCACCGTCCAACCCCTCTCCGCGCACCATCAGCAAAGATAGGTCCCTGGGAGGCGACATCAGCCACTTCTTGGATGCTCGCGTCCACAGCGTCCACGGTCAGTGAGTGTGCCTCATCAGAGGGAGCACCATTGACGAACGATGTTGCCGTGAGCCGCGGTGTGGGGAGCATGCCGCCACGCCGCCACCCTCCCCGGGTGACCTCCCCATCCGCGGGCGCATCCGGGTCATCCGTGGTGATGATAGCTATTCCGCGGTACCCGGTCGGGTCCGCCAAGTGGTAGCCACCGGAGTAGGCAAGCACGCGGCGAGGGAGGCGGCGATCTCATCAAGCATCGGGTCGACCCAAACGTGAGACCCCGCCCTCGCCGCGGCACTAACAGAGGGTCGGAGGCGATGGCGGCCGGGGATGCGACGATTGTTCTGCGGCCGCATGCCCCGACGCCGTCGACGCCGAGACGCCGCCGGCGTCGTCGGCGTGGCTTCGACGTCGACGACGGGGCCCTCCACGGTCCTTGTCTTTGCCTCGACCGAGGCGAACGTGGCATGCGCGAGGGAGCCGCAGTCGCCAAACGTAAGCGATCGCCGGCAACCGAACACGGGATCCGGCCAATGACGATTGAATCAGTGTGGTGGAGCGCCGGCGATCGTGTGGCCATCATTCCTTTGCAGGCCGCTGAAGAACAGGGCTCCGCGTACACGGCTGCGAAGGCGTCCCGGGCCGCCGCCGGCGAGACACACGTTCTCGCCCGTGCATCGTCCGAGGCGTAAGAGACGGCGTGGCGGGGGGAAGTGCACCGGTGGCGATGTGGCCTTCCGCCATACAATTGAAACATAGCCCGACGAGCGAAGTCGGGATAGGCTGTTGGAGAGGGTGACGTAGTCGTGAGGGCACAACGATGTCCACGGCGTCGGCTCACAACAAGAGTGAAGTCGCCGGCATTGGTAGGCGCATCCACGTGGGGGACGTGGTGCCGATGGAGCCGGCACGGAAGGGTTGCCGCACGGGGAGTCGGAGATGCCCCACTTCACGGGCCAAGGCGTTGCTTCACCGGAACTCGCCCCCGTGATAGGGTCCAAGGCGGCGATGCTTGTGCACGCCGCTGCGTCTCCCTCCCGGGCCGCCACGGTTGCTTTTCATGTGCGCCGTAGTTGGCGACCACGGATGCGCACCCGTCTTCCAACGGCACTCGAAGGGGGCAGCAGCCACAGCAACGGGTGTGCGGCGTGGACCGGAGTTGGCGACGAGGTCGCGGTGCGAAACGCAAAGAAGATGGCGCACCTCTCCTCCACATCGAGGGACGACTCTCACCAGCACACGTGCTTAGGCCGGCCGGTGTAACACCCCTGGTGTTACTCAACTAAAATCTTTCCATGTCATCATGTTTATCATAAAGCATGCATAATTAGAAAATTTGAAATCCATTGAAATTAAAATGAGTTTATATTTTTAGAGAATGTTTGTGCTTAAGAAACTTTAGAGTGATTTAATTTTAATTTATGTTTTTGATCCTAAGTGTGATGTTGGATGATGGTTGGATAGTATAGGTTGGGAATCTAAAATTGGATCAAATTCAAATTTGAATTGAACTCCGAAAACCCTAAATTCCATTATTTCTTTTACCCCCTTTTCTTTTATTCAAAATTTATAAAGAATTTGGGTATGGTTATTAAAGCAATTTTGTAGAGTTTTCAAAGTTGAACAAAGATGTATTTTGAGTTTTCAGAGTTTAGTTCAAAAATTTAGAGTAATTTTGAAAATACCAAAATTAGGGTTTTGTCCCCCTTTTGATTTAAAAACCATATTTCAAAATCTAAGCAAAATTTGCAAAAAGTTTTAAAAGTTAGTTTGTAGATCTTGTTGAGATGAGCAAAAGTCATGTACAAAGTTTTTCAAGTTGTTACATGATTTTAAAAGTAATTTTGAATTCAAATTTCAAAATTTTGAACTGCATTTCAAAAGTCATATTTAGAGGCTGATTTTGAAAATCTTCCAATTATGAAAATTGTAGATCTTGAAAATTTAGCCTAAGTCACTTTTTGGAGTTTTTCAAGTTCAGTTCAAATTTGAGGAGAATTTGATGAAATTCAGAAAACTAGGGTTGAGAGAGCTACGATTATGCAGGGGAAACCCCTGTTCTTCCTCCATACCGGCCGGTCGCCGGCGTCGCCGCGGGTCGTTCTCGCACCTTCGGCCGCCCTCGACGTCACCGGCTAGCCGGGCGGCTTTGCAACGCCGCCACCCACTGGTCCATGTATCCCTTGCCCTATATAAGCCGCCGTCGGCGCCGCCGCCGACTTTTCTTTCTCCTCCACCGCCGCCGGAAACCGCCTCCGCCCCTTTCGGTTGCCGCCGCCGTCGAGCTTCAATCCATAAATTTGACCTTGTCATCGTGTTAACAGAACCGTCGCGCGACCGCTTGAGCTAGCTAGTGACGTAGTTCATCGCCCCGAGCAATCCGCGCGCCGTCGTCTTCTCCATCTCCGTCCGGGCGCCGCGCTGAGCCATCTCATCGTCGACAACCGTTTCGGTGAGCTTCAATGAAAACCCGGCTAGCGCTCTAGTTTCGCCTTGATTTGTCGTCATGACGCCGCTCGTCGGTTTTGTTTTTGCCCCACGGGAGCCGCCGGAACGCCGTCGTTGCCACCATCTTCCATCACCGCCGCCGCCGCCGTCGCCGATCACCCTCCGTCTCGTCTCCGCCCAAAACCGGCGTGCGCACCGCGAATCCGGTGAGCTCCCGCCCGCACGTCTTGCCGCCCGTTGGGTCATAGCCGCGCCGTAGCCACCGGAACACCGGCCGTGACGAGCTCCGGCTTGCCGCTCCGCCGCGCGTAGGCTGCGTCCGTGTAGGAGTCGTTTAAGTTTGTTTTAGTGAGGACTCGGGTTCGCCCGATGGTGCCGACTTCACGGTGTCCTCGGTGTCGCCGGAATCGCTCCGACGAAGCCTCTTGCCGCGCCTTCGCGCCGCCGTGCCGCCATGCCCGACGGTGATGGTGCCCCGATGCCTTAGGTGTAGGGTTTCGGGCATCATCGTGTCCCGCGAGGTCGAGGGGATCACGTAGAGCCAAGCCGCGTCGCCGAGGCCTTCGTCCGCCGGCGAAGCTACGGCCAAACGCCGGCGCCGCTGGCCGCCGCTGGTCGGCGGTTAATGGCCTCCTGCATCGTAGCAGCAGGCTGGGCCACACAGTGTTGGGCCCTCGGGATAACGGGCTGGAATCGGCCCGAGAGTACATTTTGTTTTAAAATTTGATTTATCAATTTCTTTACTTTTGAATAGTGCCGATTCTTTCAAAATTCATAGAAATTTGAAAATAGCTCCTTAAATTCTGAAAATTTTTGTAGAAGCTTCTTATGAGTATATGAATCCATGAAAAATTTGAAACTTTGATTTTGAGTAGTTTTTGCATGATTTAAAAATACAAATTTTAATTGAAAAAGGCATCTTCCATGATTTTTAGAAAATAAAATATTTATCCAAAAATCATAAAAATTTATTTGGTACTGTTTTATGATGTGTTCTTTTTGTATAAAAAGTTTGGAGTCGTTTTGACAAGTTTAAATTATTTTCTATTCTATGCTATATTATTTCATGTGAGTTATAAGTTGTTTAGTGTCAAATAAATTAGGTTTTTGTGTGACTTTTGGGTTGTTTTGTGAAACTTGGATCATATCACAATTAAGTGGTCCTTGAGAACTCCTTAGGCAATGGTGATGATATCTTGTAGAGTAGTTCAACAAGTTGGTTTTGTTGGGTTGCAACTTTATCGTGAAGGAAAGTTGTACTCAAGTTGTTATCATTTCATGCACCGCAAGCATCATATTTAAAAATATATGGCATCATGTTGAGGCATACATTATTTCGTGTAGTGAACGAGTTCGAGAGTGTCAAGTCCGAGCGATCACCGAGGAGGTTCTTTATCCAGTGGAAGCGGGTTCGGATTTCTCTGGGTTTTCTGAAGAACTAGTTTATTCCGTCAACGAAGGCAAGCCCCGGTTACATTAAACCCTTCCTTAATGTTTTAAAAGCTTTATATCACTTTTGTTTATGCTTTATTGCATTAAGTAATTAGGAGTTGAGTGATAACCTAATTGCTGCATTACCATCCTTGTTTATTTCAATACCATCCTTGATAACTTTGTTTTATTTCGAAAATGCTTAGTGATGCTTAGCCCCGCTTAATTAGTTAAGCTTTTTCATCAAAATGTTTTATTTGAGGAGATGGTACCGTTTTGGAAAAAAGAAAGAGTTGTAGTGATGAATGTGAGATCGGACGGGACGTAGGTTGAAAGCCGGCGGGATACCTAAATTTGTGCTTGTACCGTGTTGGTCGTTTAAGGACCGGCCCGTTGTTTGGCCCGAGTGAAATCGGGACGTGTTGAACGCATAATGCGCCTGAGACCTTCGGCAAAGGCACGACCGTATCGTTGTCACCCCGGTCGGGTCGACCCTAACTAGCCACATACTCCGGTAAGCCGGATCTCGGTGGAGCCAAATCGGGAATGGCAACCACCGACCGGGAGTGGAGAGATGGCGGGAGTAGCGTGTACCCACCCTCTTTTGGTCAAACCGTCATTAGGGACGGGGTAGGGAGGTGGAGTACTGTGCTCTCGGGTGGCGCAGCCTCGTTCCCGTTTTTGGACAAATCTGAAAGAAGGTTGATATATGCAAGCTTAAATGCTACATATGTCGTGTGGTTAGGGATCCCCAATTTTGGGTATAATCGGTTCATGAATCGCCGTTGCTTCTCGGAGAAGGAGACCCGATTCCCACGACCTTCATCGTAGTAAATGATGGATTATGTTTTTTAAGAAAAGAGAGAGTTGGAATAAGAGAATATGATTGTTCTAGAATAGGATAATCTAGAGTATATGAGTTACTAATCTGAAATAAAAATATTGAAAGTAAGGATACACTTTTAGTAAGCTTTTACGCAAAAAGAGTTCTTGATTCTTGCTAAAGTCTTACCTTGACTCCTAAGACAAAGCATTCCCGAGTCTTCTCCTATTTTCTTTAGTCGGGTAAGTCTTGTTGAGTACTCCAATTACTCAGGGTTCTTTGACCCTTGTTGCAGGAGCTGATCATGAGCAGGCTTGTTTTGGTCCCTGCTGCATGACGGTGTACCAGGAAGAAGAGGACGAGTAGTGTTGAACCCTCGGGCAGGGTTATCAGTGTTTATTTGTATAATGTTACTCCAATAATATCAGGCTTGTAATAATGACACTTAAGTTTGTGTATTTGAATAAATGGTTTGTAAAATTATGGTTATGTAATCCTTCCGCCGTTTACTCTGAGATATTTTGAATAAAGTGTTGTAATACTGGAGTGACTTGTTAATGAGATCCTGTTCGGAAGATTAATAGCACTTTCTAGATTATTGGGAACTCGTGCATAATGATCAGAGGTCTTAATGACAATAATAAGTGCATGTGGGCCCCTGTAATTTAGGAGGTTCTGTTACGTACCGGCGGAGAGGGGAAGACCGAACTGGGATCTTCATCATCCACAGAGGCATCAACGATGGCGACGAGCACCTCCATCGGCCGTCTAGCAGTGGCGGCTACGGCGCCTTCGGGTATACTTGTTCTGCTGGTAATCTTTCAGATCGAGGCAGTACACCCATCCGCTCACAGTCCTCACAAGGCGAGTAATCTTTCATGACAAGAGTCCGTAAATTGGGAGCTCGTTTCATCACAGCTCTAATAAATGCCATCTGTTGATCCATCGGACTAAATCCAGTAATCTGTACTTCTTTCAATAGCCACTCCCTTACCATTTTGAACTCAAACAATTTCCACGAAGGATTTGTCCTCTCACCATAAGCTCCTCCTCTTGCCTCTGGAGTCATTGTGCATGGATGTTCCCATATCTACATATTCAAAAGCAAACAGATTGTTATAGAGACTATTTTTAGGTCTCGGTTTTTATTTTTACAGAAAAAACATCTCAAATTTCCAAACACTGTCCACGAAGTTAAATTCACAACCAGAGAAGTTCAAATGATTTAGAAACTATTTAAGCTTCCTTTGACTGAGGTCATGTTTACAACAGTTGAGGAAGATTTGGGCCATTGTGATTCAATGAGGGCCACAGGCCACCTAAGTTGGATTTGATGGCTAACTTTTTTTTTTTTAGATAAAGGATAGTATTTCATACCCGGCTTCATCTACCAACAGGTAGAATCAGGCCAATTATTACAGAAAAGGTATCCAGTGTTTCAGGTAAGACAGAAGCCACCAGACAACACTGATACAACTAAGAAAAATAAAAAAGAAAACTGACGGAAAAAAATTGAATTGGCCGCTGTCGTAGTCGCATAGGCCAGCCGCACCATCGCAGCAAGTATAGCGAGAGCCGTGGACAGCAGATCTGCACGGGTCATGGCTCGAAGCCAAATCAACGCCATCGCCGCCACTCCACCAAGGCCGATGAAGGATTCCACCGAGCCACCTGCTAAGCGCCTTGGAACAGCCCCGCCGACTAGGCGTGCCGGTCAGCCTCCGTCGGTGATTCACCTCCATCGAAGAACCGCCGGTTGCCCCAACCCATTGCCTCCACCTTGACGATGCGGCGGCTCCATCCGGGGCCGCCCACGGGACTCGGGTCGGACGCGTCGGCGCCGAATCGCCGTTGGATCCCGATCACGGCACCGGCCCTGCTCTCGCCGCCGCCCGTCGGAAGGCGCATCCGCCATCAACTCCGCCACCCGGATCCGTCGCGGATCGTGTGCCGAGCGATCGGCGTGGATCGGCCGCGAGTATGGAGTCGGCGACGGCGTGAAGGAAGTAGAGGCCGGCTCGATCAAGCATGCTGCGCGTGATCCCGTCGCCCGGCCGATCGCCGCCCGCCCGCGCCCGCGAAACCGATGCCCGCCCCGCGTCCCGTGAAGACGGCGATGATGGAGATCCACCGGGAGAGGACAAACCAGCCCCTACCGCCGCCATCCTCGCCTCCGCCGGGCTTCCCGAGGCTGGCTCAGGCAGCGGTAGCACGGAGAAGGCGTGCGGGCGCGGCCCTAGGTGGCGGCGCTGAGGGTCGCCGCCCCGAAGTCGCCCCTAGGAGCGACAGCGGGGGCCTATCGCGAGATTTGATGGCTAACTACAATCTCTTTTAGCTTAATAATACATACAAAAAAAAAGTCTAAGAGCGCTAGTACATTTTTCTTCATTTCTTAGACTTGTTAGCACCTAACTCTAGTGAAACTAGCCCTTAATTCACTTTAAGCTTAGGCGGCCAGTCTAAGCCCCTGCAGGGTCCTGGCCGCGGCAACCAAATCCTAAAATGATTTGAAAATCAACCGCACCCGCGCGTTTTTTAGGCACTGTAGGATCATGCTGACCGAACCACCATGGATTGGATTGATGAATTTCAGATGACTAGTGTGTAGATACGTCTGTGGCCCGTCGCCGGCGTTGAGGTCCGCAGTCCACCCCGCCTGTGTTCAGTTTCGGTCCTCTCGCCGTCGCCGGGCAGGGCGGAAGCGGAAGGGACGACAACGTGCAGGTGCCGAAACAGATCTGCAAGCGTATCGAGGTCCACGTGCAGTTGAAACTTGCTCGGCCAGCCTGCGATGACGACCCCATGTTTGATTCATTGCCGTCGGCGTAGCACTTCAGCTAAGCTCTGCAGTGCCCTTGCCATGGCATTGCCTGATTGCCATGTCGTGCGTGGTGGCAGTCAGTGCCTCCACCGCACTCTACACCCCATAAAAAAACGCCCTCGCAGCTCGCAGAGTCAAGACGTGACATTGTTGCTGACTGACGCGGCGGGCTGCCGCCATCCACCACTGCAACCACCAACCAATCCTGCACAGCAATAGTACACGAGTTGATATCCTCTCTTCCCCACCAGTCTAGTACTAGTGCATTTTGCACTCAAGTCTTTCAGATACTCTGTGGCCTCAAACCATAAACTACTCGTATTGATCAGCGCTCACCGTGGTCTCCCAAACAGTCAAACCCAGTGATTCTGATTCGGTCACGGTCAGTTAAAATATTCACACTAATTAACTCCTATCCAACAAAAATACTATCTGTCTACATAACCCAGATATCGGGGATTCACCATTTCTACCGGCTCAAAAAATGGATAAATAAATTTACAAACGTTAAAAATGGAAAGAAAATTGGATCTCCAGACTCGCAGTCATCCAGCCGTACGCCTCATCCGGATCATCTCCAGCTCCGTCGTCTCACTCACTCACTCACGCGCCGCCGACGCCGCCGTGCGGGTGCGGGAACCGCGGCGTTGGCACGACGAGCGGGTCGCGTCCCTCCTGCATCTTGCTGAGCCGGTCCGGTATGGTGCGGTCGAAGAGCCGCGACGTCGGGTTCTCGGCGTAGCAGACGTAGTAGCATCCGACGCAGGCCTGCGGCAGCGCCATGCCGATGCGGGTCATCAGGTACCCGACGTAGAAGGCCAGCAGGGACACGGTGGCCGTGTAGTGCCGGTGCGTCGCGAACGCCCACGACCCCGCCAGCGCCGCGCACAGCGCGCCGCTCGTCACCCCCGTCAGGAAGCACACCGAGCTGGTGATGTCCGAGTCCACCAGCGCCGCCATCCCCGGATGCGCCTCGAACTGGCCCCACGTGCTCCGCGACGCCTGCACGAACCCGCGCCCGTACGCCGCGATCTGAAACATGCATTTTGCTTGTCAGTCAGTGCCAAGCACGCAGCTGCTGTCGTTGCCGTTGGAACAGTGCAGATGGTGCTTACGTGGACGAAGGCCCAGCTGTTGCCGAAGCTGAAGATGGCGTTCATGACGTGGAGGCAGCAGTGCGCGCAGGAGAACATGAACTCGTCCTCGCCCTCGAGGAGGTTGAGCCCGCGCGCCAGGATGCGGAGCGCCTCGATGGTGGGCACGAACAGCGACCCTGCGCAGGCAGGCGCTGCCGAGGTTGTAGGACAGCGCGCGCTGGAAGCAGAACTTGACGCTCGACTGCATGCCGCGCAGGTAGTAGAGCGCGATCACCCGGCTCGCCGTCAGGTTCGCCACGTTGCGCATCACCTCCGCGGTCCACGCCAGGCTCACCACCAGGCCCAGGATCGTGAGCCCGGGGAACCGGAAGTTCACCGCGCCGATCACCGCCACGCACCACACGGAGATCCACGCGAACCCCGCAGCCACCATCAGGTACGCCGGCCCGTTGAGGCCGCGGAACTTGTCCACCGGCTGCACCGCGCGCTCGAACACGCGCGCCGTGAACCCCACGCGCCGCGTCACCCAGCACGCGTACAGCCCCGTGCCGATGGAGAACACCACCAGCGCCACGCCCAGCCCCACGGTGGCCGGCATGGAGAAGCACATGAGCAGCGCGCCCACGGCCAGGGTCACGCCGAAGCTGGACCACAGGATCACGCGCACCATGGCGCGCGGCCACGCGCGCACCGCCTTCTGCCACGCGAAGGCCAGGACGATGCTCAGTGCCACCGCGCCCTCCACGGGCAGCAGCCAGTCGCGCAGCAGGCTGCGCTCGCGCCGCGCGTTGTGGGACCGTGGGTGCCGGCTGATCTCCTGGGCGGTCTTGAACACGAAGAACCCCATGGCGAATGCCGCGGCGGCGAGGTGGAGCAGGAAGAGGCACAGCGTGATGCCATTGGTGTACTTGCGTGAGTTGAGCGACGGAAGGGGACCCTGCAATCACAAATAAGTTATTCAGATAGGATGCTTGTCAGCTTCAGGCTTAGATTAGCACAAAGTAGATTCAGAGATTCGATCCCATTCTTGATAATATTTTAGAGGGAATATTAGTGCCTAAGAAAACCCATGAGTACCTAGCTAACCAGAGCTATGTCGTTAGGCAACATTGATTAATACTAAGAGCATCGTATCAAACACAACCGCTTATGCCCCTTTTTTTATTGTGGGAGGTTCAGCACTTTGTGTTCTTATATAAAATTGCTTATTGGTATGTTGTTCACCTCAAAAGAACAGAAAACAAGCACAAATTGCTTCTGTTGTTGGATATTCCATCATGCATTATTCAGAGAATCCTATGCCCCTTTTTCTGTTGAGGGAGGTTGAGCACTTTGAGTTCTTATAAAAATATTGCTTATTATACAGTTCACCTCAAAAGAAAACATGCACCAAATTGCTTATGGTGTTGGATATTCCATCACGCATTATTTGGTCATGCAATGTTAGGTAACAACGTTGGAAGCACCTAAGCCTAAAATTATTGAAGTACCTAAGCCTAAAATAGACATGAAAAGATCTCCCTTTTTTTTTGTCCTTTTGGTACCGAACATATCTTGGAATATTTAGTAGCAAAATGTTGCAGGTAAACTAGTCTGCCTTCCGTCCGTTGTAATCAGAATCAAAATCATCTATCAGCATCGGCATATTCTCTAACCCTTTAACTTTTTTTTTTTTTTTTGAGCAACCTCTAACCCTTTAACTAAGAGTCATTTCTTTTGGTGGAGTACTTTCAAATCCATTCTGTCAATTGTAACAAAGTGACAGAATAATTCAGTGATTCTGTCAATGCGGTGTCGTATGGTAGAATAATTCAGAAAGCAAGCCAGCCTGAACTCCCAAAAAAATGTCTCGAGTACAGGGCAGTGCAAACACACTATACCAATTGGGTACCAAACAAAATTATTGTACTCTCCTACTCGCCTACCAACCAGGCTAAATTGACACAGTCGGATCGCAATCAAGCACGCCCACATGTCCTAAAAAAGTGCGAGCCAATCCCACTATCAAACCCAAAATCCTAATCGATTCAGGCAATCGAGATTTTAAACATACTACAACTATACAAATTGCAAAAAGAAATCAAGCAATTGGGCGTGGACAGACGTTTCCCCTACCTGCTGCGGAGGCTGCATGACGGGCTGGTACGCCGCCACCTCCGGCGGTGGCTCGACGGCGCCGGACGCCACTGACATGGGCGGCGGCGGCGCCTGCGTGGTGACCTGCAGCGGCGCCAGCGGCCGCTGCGCCTGAAGCCTCGTCGCCGCTTGCGGGGGCGGCGCCTGGTCCACGACGACCACCTTCTCCACCGCCTCCGGAGCCGGCGCCGGTGCCGCTCCCCTGCCTGGCGAAGGCTCCTGCCGCGGCGGCGCCTGCACGCGTCGCACAGCGGGACAAGAAAAGAAACCCATGAGCAGTTAGTTGCACACGACCGCAAGAAGCAGCGAGCAGAGCAGCCCCTATGGCGCGCGTTACTGGAGAAAGCAAGAAGGAAACCGTACGGGGTTCTCGGCGGCGCCCATGACGCGCGCGCGTCCCCCCGCAGAGAGTAGCCGCCTTCCCGACGCCGGCAGCTCTTGGCGGAATGGAGAAGTAGGGCGTGAGCGGTGGACTCTCGATTGGTGGCGTGGACCGTGGAGGAAGGCAAGGGGAGGGATGGGAAAGCGAGGCGGGCGAGCGACGGAGCGAGGATTTGGGTAGCGGGGAAACTTGGGGACGGACGTCGTGCGTGTCTGCGTTGGCTAGCGAGAGGAGGAGGGAGACTGCGAGAAGCCAATCTGTGACCGTTGGTGTGGCCTTTTCGCTCGTGCGGTGGCTTACGCAAGGCAGTGGGGCGTGGTGGGGCTGGCGTGGCAGTGGGCAGTGGGGAGGGTGTGACCAGTGCTCCTGTGGGTCGCCCTGTGGCGTGCACGTTTTGTTTGGTGGGAGTTTTGTTTGGTTTGGGCGTTTTGGTTGGCTGGACCTTTTCAAACTTTTTTTTTTTTCTCTCGTCACTCGTCACTCCTCGTCAGCTTTGGGAGAGTGGCTGGCGCCTGGCGGCATTATGTGCTGTACTGTACAGCAAGCTGTCATTCTCTTACATAAAAATAAATTGTTTCTTTTCTTGCAGTTTAGAGCTTGAAGTTTGGTTTCCGTTTTGTATTGGAGAAGTCTTTCCTAGCGTCTGAGTGTTTTTACTCCGCGCAATGCAATGGCAAAGGCCATTGGTTGGGGGCTCCCACCCAGAGTTCAAATCCTGGGTGCGACACTTTATGCTGGATTTAATTCAGAATTTTTCCTACGCCGTCGCATTAAGTGGTAGGCGACGTCTCCGTCGATAGCGAGGCGTCAGTAGTGACTTTGGAACTTCAAGATTTGCATTTCCGATCCGAAGGTCTTCATAGAGGTAGGGTTTCGCACGCGTGTATTCATAGGGGTGAGTGTGCGTGCGTGTTGAGCGTCTGCGTTATCTTGTGTAATTAAAAAAAAAACCTAATTTCGTAACTGTTTTATTTGCATGGATGGTTCGCGACAGAAAATTAAATAAGGAGACACATATTCTCCATGCTTCATAAAAGAAGGGATGTTGCTCGCGTTTTTCCATATAGTCGATAAACTCAAATTCGATTAAATGCATAAAAAATATTAAATATTTAAGAAAAAATTATTCGGTAAATATTTATAGAGATATGAAATATGATTTTTTTTTGTAAATATAGTTTCATTTCAAATTTAGGCCACCTCTAGAATGGAGAATGTTTGAATATAAGGCTCAACAATTCAAAAGATTTTTTTGTACTACAGACGTGAAAGCACCTTAGGAACGTTTCAAAGAAAGCCTTAGAATGTTTTTAGGGACAGATGCATCCATTTGGATCTGATTTAATTTGGGCTAGGCACACGTTGAGCACGCCTGGGCTAGGAACAGTTTATTTTACTCCTGGTCAGACACTCCTCCAACAGTCCGACTTGACGTCTTGCCTGCATGTGCCGCCTGCTCCACGTGGGCCTCGGTCGGCTGGGGCCACGTTGTCAGCGTGGTCCTACTCGTACGCGACCGCCTACCCTGGCATAGCAGGCAATATGGCATCTGACTCACCTTTTTGGCCGCCGGCAGGCAATATGACGAGAAGATACGGGATCCCGTGACACCGGGATGCGAATCATCTTTTACCTTTTTTTTTTTTTTTTACCACCAGTAGTGAGAGGCTGTGACTGTGAGTGAGAATGAGAGCTGAGAAGGACAGAAAGGCATGGGTGAGCTCGCCATCATGTCCTCATCATGCGGGGCGCTGTCTGTCTGCCATCAGAAAGCACCGTCATGTCTTCATCGCTCGGGCGCCGGGATGGATTTGCTTCTGATCCCGTGATCATCAGCATGTACACTTGTCATTACCTTTTTTTTTTTCTCCCAACAGTGTGCTCGATCTGCGCGGGTGTGTAGATTCCTAAAAATAGAAATTGTAGCAACCTAAAAAATTTTTTTATCACTTTTCCTTTGTTTAGGTAAATATTAATGCTATGAAAATTTTGAGGAAAAAAATTGGAGAACCAAACACACTTTTAGTAAATAACTGTTGTGAAAAAAGCGAGACAGTCGCATGCGTTCAGGATGAGCAGGGAGCAATAAAGAAAAGAGAACGCGGTGGCGCTCGGCTTCGGAAACGAGTCTATGACGAACGATCGAGGTCCCGGCAGGGTCAACGGCCAAAGCTAGCGCACGTAACAAAAAACGACCCAGGGCATCTTGAAATGAACGACGTCCAGTGTCATGTGTCGTCCTCCCACGCGAAAACAGAGAAAAAGAAACGGCTTGGCATCTGGAGGACGGACGCAACGGCGGCATTGGCAACACAACCGACGTCGACTCGTGACAGTCTGCGGAGGCAGGCGGCTGTACGTGCGGTGTGCCCCCAGAGGATGCACCGATGACGCGCGGACGGGACGGACATGTGGATGCGGTCGCGCGATGCCCATGACCCGAAGCCCGTGACCGTGGGCGGGCAGTCCGGCGGAACGGAAGCCTCGACAGCCAGTGGCGGGCGGCGCCCGTGTTGTTACGCTGGATCGATCGAGCGTCTGGTCGATGCGTGCGACGACGACGGCGGTGGCGAAACAAGACTTTTATTCGGTCCGGCCCTCTTTTTGTTTTTGTTTTGCGTCCATCTTCTACTAGTAGTAGACATGTTTAATGCTGCTAAAAAAAAATATATATAGTAGTAGACATGATCGTAATTCACCTGCCCCATCAGCCTGGCCTGACTCGATCACCTACCTTATTTTGCATGATCCGAATTTCAATCCAGTCACGTCGAACTGGCACAAGCCAGATTTTTTTACCCGGCGATCACCTACCTTATTTTTTTTTTTCTTGGCCCGATCCAACCCAATCAGGCTTTAGTTCCATCCTTCACAAACGTAGAATAATCAAGTTTCATTTTTATTTTTGGAGAGGACGCTAGGAGTATCAGCAGGAAAAGAAAAAGACAGAGAAGAGAGAGTGCTGTCCCTACACTTCGAAAAAAAGAGTGCTGTCCCTGTTCTACAGTACCAGTACACTGTTGTTGGCACGTGTCCCTGTCCCTGGTCGTAGCATCGTCGTCCGCCGACTCCGCCCTCGGTCCTCCCTGTCTCCCTCTGTCCAAACTCCAAACACGACAAGCCACGCACGCACCCACGAAAGCAGCGCGTCGTCGTCCGGTACAACGCAAGGCCGGATAGCTGGCGACGCAACACCTCCCTCGCTTGTGCTGCCCACGCCAAGACAGACAGACGTCGCCGGACCCGGACCTCAACGAAGCTTGCACGCGTACGCGAGCGCGGCAAAGGGTTCAGGCTCGGTGATGTGCACGAGAACCGTTTCTTGTGTTGCGGGCGCCCGCCCATATATCCCGGCCGGCCCGATCTTGCCTCGCCAGGCGTTACGTTATCCTGTTCTAGAAAAAAAAAAGATCTGTCCTGTAGCACGCTAACACGTGTACGGATATGGTTGTTCCTGACACGGTATCTGTATTTCAAATGAGAAGCAACGTATCACGGAGACCCGTTACGCTGAGAATTTGTGCGGGGTTGAAGTGGGGATCGGGTATCTAGGAGTACCGAACAGGAGGACCTGAGAATTGTGCCAACTGCCAAAGATACGAATGGATGACTGCTATAGCTAATGTCCAGTGCATATGCAGCACCGTTATGTAGCATATTACGTCTGCAATGACATGTTTATTTCGTAGATATAACAAAAGTTTGTGTTGAAAAAATATGAGTCATTGTATCAAATTCCCCCTATTTTACAGGCCATATGTTTTGTTCTGATTCGATCCGCGTGTTATTCAGGCTGCAAAAGAACTCAAAGTATGAGAAAATCAAACTTACAAAAATAGAAATACTTTTACATAGGCAGGCTCCAGCTGCAACAGGAAGACCATATATGTTTTGGTAGCATGCGGCGGAGGACGCGACGCGACGCGAAAAACTAAAAACAAAGCACCGGCTACGCTGTCCAAAAAAAAAAAAAAAAAAAAGAAATGCTCTGGCTCTATATTATTTTGCGGGTATCCTCTGATAAAAACAACGGCAAAGCTTTTGTCGTTCTTTTAAAAAAATATATATATTATTTTGCGGGCAGTTGTTAACGCGGTGCGACCGCCGGCGGCGCACGGGATCCAGAGAGCGAGGTCGGCGGGGGTGGAGCGCCGGTCCTATCGCCAGCGTCAGGCTGTATCTGTATCACTGTATGCTTCTCATTTCTTGAAGCGTACTCCCTCCGTCTTTTTTTACGTGTGTGGGAAAGCGTGTAATGCGTAAAGGGAAATATGGTTTTGTAGAGAAACATTCAGGGGACAGAGGAGCAGAGATGAAGGCCGGCCGGGTCCAGGCGCCAGTGTCCTCACCAAGCTTTCGGTCCGAACTGGGCAGTCTCTCTCTCAGACGTCAGATTTCTGTGCGTGGACGAGTTCTCATTTCTCAGCCGGCTGATTAGGCACAGTTATACTTGCTGTTACGGGAATGAGATGAGATATAGTACAGCAGTAGTATTAAACAACAGGAACAGGGCAAAGGCTCTCACCCTCCCTCTTTTTTTCTTTTTAAGCCTTCGGAAAGCACGGCCTCTGTCTCCATCGATCCTTTGTTGCTTCACTGGGACCATGCAGAGCTTCGTGAAGCTCGCGGTGCTAGCTCTACTGCTAGCGGCAGCAGCTCAGCACGGTCTACTGCCGCTGCCGACAGCGCTATGCTACTGGCTCAACCCGGAGATCTACGACGCCGGCGGGCTGAGCCGCCGCGCGTTCCCGGAGGGCTTCGTCTTCGGGACGGCCGCGTCGGCGTACCAGGTCGAGGGGATGGCCAAGCACGGGGGCCGGGGCCCCAGCATCTGGGACGCCTTCATTGAGGTACCTGGTAAGCAGTAAACCGAGCAGTCTCGTTCAGCAACACAGCCATGGCCTTCTTTTTTTTTCTTCAGATTCTTTAGGATAACGAAGTGGTGGCAGTGATGCTGATTGAATTTATGTTCTTGTTTTGTTGGGGAATGAATATAAGGGACCATCCCTAACAATGCCACCGCTGATGTGACGGTCGACGAGTATCATCGGTACAAGGTGTGTTTTCTGAATGCTGGATGGGTACTCTGAATGCCGTGTTTTTTTTTTATTTGGTCCTTCTTGTTGTTTTTTTTTGTGATGCCTGATGGATGTTCTTCGAGGCACAGGAAGATGTGAACATAATGAAGAACATGGGATTTGATGCATACCGGTTCTCAATTTCTTGGTCGAGGATTTTCCCAAGTAGGCGTGCTCTCCCATTTTGTAGATTTTTTCTTGGGGCCCAAAGTGTTCCTGATGTAGAGTTCTGTATATACAAAATAAAATATATTCAGATGGAACTGGTAAGGTGAACCAGGAAGGAGTGGATTACTACAACAGGCTCATAGATTACATGCTTCAGCAAGGTAAGTTTCTCCCATATGGCAGTATATATATATTCTTTCAGAGAACATTCAGATTCCTGATTAAACTTTTTTATGGTCCCATTAAAAAAACTCAGGTATCACGCCGTATGCAAATCTCTACCATTATGATCTCCCATTGGCACTCCATGAACAGTACTTGGGCTGGCTTAGCCCAAAGATTGTGTAAGAATTTCAAACTAGACATCGAGAAATTAAATTTCAAATTAATTTAACCATGTGTCTGTCAGTCTGACCCAACTGCACGCTTTGTTCATGAAGGGGGCGTTTGCAGACTATGCCGAGTTCTGCTTCCATACGTTCGGGGACAGGGTGAAGAACTGGTTTACCTTCAACGAGCGAGGTGCGTCGCCGCTCTGGGCTACGACAATGGCTTGCACGCACCAGGAAGATGTTCTGGGTGTGCTGCCGGAGGCAACTCCACGACCGAGCCCTACCTTGCTGCACACCATCTCATCCTTTCTCATGCAGCTGCGGTGAGACGATACCGCGACAAGTACCAGGTGAAATGCAGACCTGATAACCATTTCAAGCCTCAGAACTCCGAAGTGTGAATTGCACAGTGCAAGTTTAGTTCAGTTAAAATTAAAAATTTTTTAGTGTTCATCTGGAAATGATCTGTATTTCTTTTCCATTAAACGAACAGCTTTACCAGAAGGGGAAGATTGGAATTCTCTTGGATTTCGTTTGGTATGAACCTTTCAGCGACAACAATGCGGACAAGGCTGCAGCACAGCGTGCCAGGGACTTCCACCTAGGCTGGTAAAAGCATGAAAACACACACACACACAAAGCACTCACTTGATTAAGGACCAAATGTCATTGCTGACCTTATTAGAGGTTCATTGTATCAGTGACATTAGTGTACTAGGCAAACTAGGCACAAACTGATGATATCTTATTTTGGAGGGAAACAAAGTAACACAGCTCGTTACCTAGAACAAACTGATACTACAATCTTCCTACAGGTTCCTTGACCCCATTATAAATGGACAGTACCCGTACTCGATGCAAGAGATTGTCAAAGACAGGCTGCCGTTGTTCAGCGATGAGGAATCCAGGATGGTGAAAGGCTCTATAGACTATGTTGGCATCAACCATTACACTTCTTTCTACATGAAGGACCCTGGGAAATGGAACCTGATGCCAGTCAGCTACCAGGATGATTGGCATGTTGGTTTTGTCTGTAAGTTTCTGACTCGGCAAACCAAATTCTTCAATTCTGCAGTTTATTGTGCTGCTGTCAACTGTGACTAGATGCTCATTCAGTCATAAATGTTTCTGCAGACGAACGAAACAGCATTCCTATTGGCTCTCATGTAAGTGTACTGATAGATGCCTTCACACATCGAAAGCAGGGTGAACTGAAAGTTGGCTGGCCTCTAAATATGTAACTGTAAATTTCTTTTGAGCTCTGCAGGCAAACTCCTACTGGCTGTACATTGTGCCATGGGGAATCAACAAGGCTGTCAACTATGTCAAGGAAACTTATGAAAATCCTACAATGATCCTAGCTGAAAATGGTACTCATGAATCAAAATCCAAATTTCCAAGGAAAATGGTCTATGGATTGGTTCTAATTAATGTTATGCTCTTGCAGGAATGGACCAACCTGGTAATGTCAGTATTACTCAGGGACCAGGGTGTGCATGACACAGTAAGAATCCGTTATTACAGAGACTACATAACTGAGCTCAAGAAGGCAATAGATGATGGCGCCAGAGTCATTGGGTACTTTGCGTGGTCACTGCTAGACAACTTCGAGTGGAGGCTTGGGTACACTTCGCGTTTTGGTTTGGTCTACGTGGACTATAAGACGCTGAAAAGGTACCCCAAGGACTCAGCTTTCTGGTTCAAGCATATGCTCTCCAAGGAGAGGAGCTAGAACTGCAGACAAAGGGGACCAATGGCTTCAGGTGTCATACAAAAGTTCACTCAGCATATCCTCTTAGTATGTCAGATTTAGTTCAAGAAACCATGCAGATGATTGAGTCTCAAGACTTGACATCTCTAGCTTTTTGTTAATTGTTGCATGGCAATAAATTGGTATCTTGAAAACCTTGAGCCTCCATAATAGAACAAGTAGAAGCACAATGACTGTTTCACAAACAAATGACACACAAGTTCATAGATGACATAAGAAAAGAAATGGGCGAATTAAAATTTCATTGCATTCAAGAAGCTGAAAAATGAACTCATTTGATTCGATAATTCATTAATCCAAACCATATACATATTTGATTGTACGATATACATATATATTGTCTCAGCATAAATCAACAATGAAAGCATGGTATCTAAGTTGCTACACTTTCTATTCTGGAAACTTATACTTGAGATTCTATCTCACCATTTTTTTTCTATCCAAGAGCTTATCTTCATCGTGCTAACATGACAACTTAACTCCTATCCTATACTTCTCTGTAGGAAGGCAAAATCAGCCAATTAAGACAACGGCAGGTAGAAATTACTATAGATATACTTCACAATATAACTTGGCCTCTCCAATAGCCTTACAGTAAACATCTCCATTGCTATTGCTATAAACAAAACTCAGCTAACTTCATCGGATCAGTCTGCGACCTGAAAATTTGTTTGGAAAATTAGTATACATGATATATCATGCGAGTTAATAACTGTAATGCACATCAGAAAAAGGTAAGATATGGTTAAAATGACTTCTCGTGCATCCGGCAAGTCCTAAATCCTAATTTGAAGTTTTAGGAACTGTACATACATTTCAATTCACTGATTTGAAGTTCTTAACTCTGCATAACACATTGCGGATTTGAAAAATGCAATTCCAACAACCTATCCTAATTCAAGTAGTCTGCACGAGTTTAACATACCATATAAACATACGGATCCAGGGCGCCACCAGTGCCTTCACGCCGCAAGCCCCCCCCTCCTTCAACAGCCTGCAAATTTTGCACGGGCAGAAGCAAGCAGATGCACAGGTTAGGCAGCAATCAGGCAACCATTGCAAAACCGTTTCAAATGGGTGTATGGAGGCGGAGTCAAGCTTTACCAGCGTATCGCCTTGCTCGTTCCAGAGTTGTCCCCGACGGCGGCGCGGATGTCGTTCTCCGTGGCTGGCCCAGCTTGCGGCCGCGAAAACCACTGCATGATCACGTCCGCCCTCGTCGGCCCCTTCCCACCAGCAGCACAACCCGCCCGTGGAGCCCGGCGGCATCTCCCGGACGTGGCCGTGGAGCCCGCGGACGCGGCGGCCGTGACGGTGCTCCCCTCGCTCGCCACGGCGCTGCTCCGCTCGCTCTGGTCATCCTCGTCGTCGTCGCTGTCGATCTCGATCCACACGCCCTTCCGCCTCTTCACTGCGTCCGTATGGAACAGCGCGCTTGTGGCCTCGGCGAGCGCCTGGAGGCAAGGGGCAGAGCCATCAGTGCGTGCGTAATTGAAGAGGAGGCTGCTCGCAACCGCGTGCTGATCAGTAGTCGAGGAAACCCGATCACACACCTTAGGATCGACGCGGCGGAGGGAGGCGACGACGGAGAGCACGCGGAGGGGGTCGACGGGGCGGCCGCGCTGCGCCGAGTCGGAGACGCACGACCTCGCCGACGCGCCGGAGTGGGAGGACGAGGAGCGCGAGTAGCAGGAGAACTCGTCGCTGCAATGCGGAGAAGCGCGCGCCGCAACGGAGGCTCGGTTAAATTGCGGTGATGAATTGCGATTCGGCGGTGGTGCGATGAGCAGATGACGCGAGGGAAGTAGTACCTGAGAGCGGGAGGAGGCGAAGGCGGGGCCGGAGGGGGCGTGGAGTCGGCGAGGAAGAGGAGGGCGCTGGCCCCGGAGACGTCTTCGAAGGTGGGATACCCGCTCCCATGCCGCCCGCCGCGCTCTCTCCTCCGGCAGAGGCGGAGCAGTCGCCCGCTGGTGGCGGAGGCAGCGGTTGCCGGGGCCTCGGGGGCTCGGATTTTGTGGGGGATTTTCGAAATGTTTCTGAGGCTGACAGGGGAGCAGCGCCATTTTGAAAATTTCGAGCGAGGGGAAGCCGGAGGCCGGAGGAGTGCGGGTCCGGTTTCGCTTCCTAAATTGATGGGCCGAATCAAGATTCGTATCCGGCCCATAGAAGTGAAAAATTGCACAGCAAAGAGGCCTGCAGTTCTGTCCAAGTCCAACTTCCGTTAGAGCCTACTCACCCAGTCTCCCCAGCAGTCCACGGCTCTGCGCGGCGGCGGAAGTGCCGAACAATCCACCGGCGGCGGCCACTAGCGCGGCGCCGCGACGTTTCCTTCTCTCCCCAACGCCCAAATGCCACCGCACGCCTTGCCCACAACATCCACACCCGCATCTAGGCGCGTCGTCTACGTCCTCCTTGCGGCGCTCGCCACGGCGCCGTTCCTGCTGCTCCTCCTCTACGGCGGCGCCTCCCCGTCCGCGCTCTGCACCGCCTCCTACCACGCGCGCCCTCGCCTCCCGTACCCGTCCGTGCTCTGGTCCAAGGTGCCCCCGCTCCCCGCGCTCCCCTCCTCGCCGCACCCGGACCTCCGCGGCTCTCGCTGGATCGTCTTCACCGCGTCGCCGCTCGCCCCGCGGCACCGCCCGCTGCGCGCGGTCCCCGGGTGGCAGCTCCTCGCCGTCGCGGACGAGGCGACCCCTCTGACTGGTCCCACCCAGGCGCCGTGCTGCTCACGCTCGCCGATCAGGCCCTCCTCGGTTTCCGCTCCGTCGCTTTCCTTCCAGCCCGGGGCCCGGCGCGCAAGGCCGCGGCGTACCTCTTTGCCGTGCAGCGCGGGGCGCGGGTCATCTACGACGCTGACGCTCGCAACGCCGTCCTGGGTGGGAACCTCACCGCTCACTTCGATGTCGATCTGGACCAGCGCCAGGGCGGCGCCGTGCTGCTGCAATACAGCCACGCCGATCCGAACCGGACGGTCGTGAACCCTTTCGTGCACTTTGGGCAGCCGTCGGTCTGGCCGCGGGGGCTGCCATTGAGAAGGCCGGGGAGCTGGATGCTGAGGAGTTCTACACTGAGATATTCAGTGGTGGCCAATTCATTCAGCAAGGGATGTGTAATGGCCTTCCAGATGTTGATTCAGTGTTCTACTTCACTCGGAAGTCAATGGAGATGGAGGCATTTGATTTCCAGTTTGACGCGGATGCACCCAAGGTCGCGCTGCCACAGGGCATGATGACGCCGGCCAACTCTATTAACACATTGTTCCACTCGCCGGCGTTCTGGGGGCTTGCATTGCCAGTGTCAGTGAGTCCAATGGCATCGGATGTCATACGTGGATACTGGGCGCAGAGGATACTATGGGAGATTGAGGTTACCTAGTTGTCTACCCACCAACTGTGCACCGCGATAGATAATGTGCGTGCTCGCCCATTTGATGAAGAGAAGGATCTCCATGTCAATGCAGGGAAGCTGATAAAGTTCCTTATGGAGTGGCGATCCAGTAAGCGGACACTATTCGAGCCGGATTCTTGATCTAAGCTATGCAATGACAGAGGAGGGTTCTGGGGTGAAAAGGATTTGCATTTCATGACTGCTTGGCTGCAAGATCTTGTTGCTATCGGGTACCGCAGCCACGGTTGATGTCATTGGAGATTGACCGCCTAGGGCAACCATTGGGCATGGGGACAAGAAGGAGTTTGCACCAAAGAAGCTGCCTTCAGTGCATCTTGGGGTTGAAGAGATTGGGGAAGTAAGTACTGAGATTGACAATCTAATAAAATGGAGGAAGCATTTTTGGTGATATCGTGCTCATATTGCATTGCACCGAACTTGTGGACCGAACTGCACTAGAGTGGAGGCTGCTTTTACGGTCGGATATTTCGAGCAGTTGTTATTCTTTCAGAGCAAAGCAATTCTGATCTTGCTGTGGAATTCAGCAACTTGGCGCAACCCTACAAGTGAGTAATAGTAACTTCATTTCTTATTTGGTCGATAAAATTCTTGCAGCACTAAATAAAACCATAATCTTTCTGATTGCTGTATCAAGTTAAGCTTCGTCTCCTCATATCAATACTATGCTACAATGTAAGTGTGCACTGGTAATTTTGCATTGCAGGTACTTGCCAAAGGTGTTTGGTCGGTTTGGAGGTGCTCAAGGATTTCTGTTCCTTCAAGATCATATGGTCTTCAATTATTGGAACCTCTTGAATGCCGATAAGGCTAAGCTCTGGATAACTAACCAGGTGCATATCCACGTCTTGATTTCTATATAGAACATATATATGTGAAATACAGAACTTCTTAAGTTTTTGATGAGACAAAATTAACCTCTCCCCAGGTGAAGGAATCTTGGTCAGATGTGCCTCTACATGGTAACAATATTGAGTGGTTTGTGAACCAAGGGGATATGGTTAAAAAGGCAGTCAGCAATTTTCCATCTCAGTATGAAGCTAATTACAGGAGAAATATAGGTGAAAAATAATCTAATTCGATTTGCAGCGGTGAGATATTTTACATACCGCAGCAGTACATCGGTGACTTCTCAGATCTTGTTAAGGCTATTGGAAGCTTAGACATTCACCACAGTTTTGCAGTCCCCATGTTATTCCTTGCAATGGATTCACCGAGCAACTTTGAGTCCAAAGCTTTGACAAAAACTTGTCTATAGGGCAGATCTGCCATCAAATACCACACTCACAACAATTTATACTGCTGAAGCACATGCAGTGTACCCGGTGAAGATTCAGAATGAGATGGACTTTGTAAAACTGATAAGGGTTATGGCTTTAGGAGATCCATTTCTTATGGAATTGGTCTGATCTAGGAATTCACTTTTTTTTTTTTTTGGGTCAGGTTGGATAGAGAAAACAAAACAATGTTAAAAGGTAATGTTTAGTCCTCTTTGTCCTCCCTTCCAGCTGAGGATGAGGATAATCTAGTGTTACTAGATTTTAGTTAAAATGTACAACAAGATAATACAAGCTTACTTCGTTGATCTACCAAAAAAAAAAAAAAAAAAAAGGAAATTTCCAAAGTTCTAGTGTTATTTTTGTTGAATCAGTTAAGGCCCATAGTGTTACGACACTACTTTGCTTTGACTCTTTTTATCCATCTATTTTATTATGCGTCTAAACACATTTTACATCTACTCCCTACATACCCAAAAAGTTTGACGTTTAAGACAAATGACGGTCTTCAAAATATAACTTTTGATCTCTTGTTATTATAAAAAATATTTATCGAAAAGTGATATATGTATACTTTTTATGAAAGTATTTTTCAAGACAAATCTATCTATATAGGTTTCATATATACAAACTCAACAACGTAAATGAATTATTATTCCCAATGTTTGACTCAAATCTTGTTCTAAATGTAAGTTTTTTTTGGTCAATCTTGTGCGGCACGGCCCCAACAAAAGCCCATAGTCCGTTTCAAGGCCTAGGAGATGTAGACAAGCAAGCACCCGTTGCAGAACTGGCGTGTGTCGCGCGAAGAGTTCCTGTCTTCCAAATTTGCTTGGAAGGTCCTCTCGAGTTTCGGTGCAAGGAGGGTCGAAAATAAACAGAGAAGAGGGGCTGCAGCCTGTTCGGTAGGCTGGGCTGGATGTGGCTGGGCTGGGTTTGGCTGGGCTGTTCAGCCCAGCTGTTCGGCAGCCCAGCACCAGCCGAACGGCTGAAGTAACCCAGCACCAGCGCCGGCTTTCCTTCGGTGCTTCCATTAAAAAAAAAAAAAAATTCTACTTTGGTCCTCAATTTTTTGAAAGTCAGATTTTGGTCCCTCAACTCTAAACCGGACAAAACAGATCCTCAACTTTTCAAACCATTGCAGATTTCGTCCCGGGAGGAGGGGTTTGGGCGGTGGTTTTCGCTACAGTAACTCCGGTTTAGCTTCTGATGACTGGTTTCAAGTTTTTCCTTTTTTTCTTATTTATTTCTATTTGAATCTTTCAAAAATCATAGTAAATCATAAAAATTCATAAAATAGAAAATCTAATTTTGTTTGGACTCACATGAGTAGAGCACCAATGAATATATAATATGGTATACTTTAGTACAAAGTTTTTGCTAGAAGGTTTTGCCTTTTTTTTTTTTATTTATTTCAGCTCAATCTTTAAAAAAGCATAGTAAATTACGTAAAAATTATAAAATAAAAAATTTAATTTTGTTTGACTCCACAGGTAGTATAATAACACAGTACGTAATTCTTGAGGCTCTTTAGTCTGGGTTATGTTAGCTAGGTTTTCAGGCCGACTCAGACTAACGTCCATAAATTAAAGCCGTGTGTTTGGCCAATAAATTAAATAGTATACCTATATATCTTTATTATGTAAATATGCTCATGTGGAGTCTAGCAAAAATTAGTTTTTCAATTTTATGATTTTTATAATTTATTATGATTTTTTAAATATTTCGAAATAAAAAAAGGCAAACCTTCATAGCAAAAATTTTATATTAAAGTATACCATATTTATATATTCATCAAGGTAGCTCTCTACTTATGTGGAGTCCAACAAAATTAGATTTTCTATTTTATGAATTTTTTTTATGATTTACTATGATTTTGAAAAAAGAAAAATAAATAAATAAGAAAGGAGTGGAAAACTAAACCACAGTCCCATGTAGAAAAACCGGAGTTATCAGAAGCCGCAAAACCACCGGCCCAAAACCCGTGGAGGGACGAAAGGTGCACTTTTTGAAAAGTTGAGGCAATCGCTTTTGTGTGGTTGGAAGTTATGACCAAAATCAAACTTTCAAAAATCTCGCGAGCATTAAGACTTTTCCCTAAAAAAAAAAAAAAGAACACCGACAGCTTG
Source organism: Hyparrhenia diplandra (assembly GCA_015847255.1). Lineage (NCBI taxonomy): Eukaryota > Viridiplantae > Streptophyta > Magnoliopsida > Poales > Poaceae > Hyparrhenia > Hyparrhenia diplandra. The sequence continues at coordinate 88,881 of JADLZK010001721.1, forward strand.
TCCTCCGCTCCTCATCATTTCCAAATCGCGCACACATCATTTCCAAATCGCGCACACATCCTAGGGTTTCCGCTCGCTCGCCACTCCGCCTCCGCTCGCGACCCGCGGCGGCCGTCAGCACGGCGTTGCCGGGACCCGTCGTCGCTCAGCTCATCGATCCCCGCCCTCCTCTCATTGCCGTGCAGACCGCCCCTCGCCGTCGACAGCCTCCGCGGCCACATGGAGCTCGGCAACGGATCCTAGGTCCCGGCGCCAGCGACCCTGACCGCCGGCACCAAGGTATCCCCCGGATCGCACGCTTCCCCTTTGTTTCATTCGTCCAGATCTGAGTTCGACGTTGTCGTGTTCCAGGTTCTCGTTCCACTCCGACCCCATCCACAGATTCGCACCCAGCTGCACGGATCCGCCGCACTGCTCGCCAGATCCAGCTCCGGGGAAGCTGCCTCCCGCTGGTTGGCCCCGATCTGGTGTCAAGCAGCTTGGAAGGATCTACGCTGTCCTCTCCGGGTCCGTGATAGCCCGCCAACGCAAGGTACACACAAGTACACAACAGACTCGTGGTTCCAGATTCAGTTTTGGAATCCGCCTTCTCTTCGATTGCAACCTGCTATGCTGCTGTCTGCGCTGTATAAATTATTATTATTCTAAAAACATTCGTTTTGCATCAACCAAAACAGGAAACTTTAGATCTACCGCACTATTGTCTGGAGGAAAACGATGCTTAAGCGCCGAGTGGAGGGCTACGGCCAGAACCAGCGCTGCAATGGAGATTTCACCTGCAAAAAGGTCACGCCCAGAGAGACGGGCCAAGCACAAGCACCTCTATCTAGTTTTGATGACTGGGGAGTGCGGATACAACATCCACAAGATTGACCTCGCCAGTTTTGACTCCGACTCCGACTCCGACTCTGACCCAGACGACAGCCAGGTTGCTGTTGCAGGGCGCCTCCTTGAGCCACCAGTAGTACGTTTAGAGTCACCAAGGGAGGTAGACATGTTGTTCGCCGCCAGGGGAAAACAAGATCTTCATTGTTCCTGATGCACGTAATGGAAAGACATCTGCCCCTCATCTATGACACCGAGACAGCAGCACTGGCACTTGACCCTGCCATTCCTGCTCATCTGCAATGTGGCTTCAGTACTGTTGTTGCTGCCCGTGGAATGTTGTACGCATTTCGGGCGGCTTGGGCGGTGGAGGCGGCGGCGTCGGCACTGGAGGAGGGGCGGCATTGCCGCTGGCGGCGTAGCAGCGCTGTGGCCGGGCGGACGGGCTGCGGCGGCGGCTTGAGCGGAGGGGGGCGCAGCGTGAGAGAGAGAGAGTTGGGATAAATTTTTCTTTATTTACTTGTTGCCCTGAAAGAGTATAGATCACTTACTTCTATAGTCCGGCAGTGGGAATTGTATCGCAAGCAATCTCTCTAAAAAGGTTTCCTTATAGATTTGAATACCTTTTTACAAGTATAACCTATTTATTTTTCCTAATAAGAGTCTTCCTTATAGATGGAATATCCCCTTAGCACACCAAAAAAAGCATAAGATAATGCTAGATAATTTCCTTTTTATTTTCTGAATTAATTGTCGAAGAATCCGCGGAAGGGAGGCGGAGGCGGCGGCGACTTGCTGCGGTGGCTGCGCTAGCGCGCCTGCCGCTCCTTTTGGGCCCTATTTTTCCGGGTCATGACAAATATAAAGAACAAATGCCCCGTATAAAGAAAAAAATAGACAAAAAAAGGAAATAAACACGGCAGAAAAAAAGATTAATAAGACGAGAGAAGGAGAAGAAAACCCGAAAAGAAACAGAAATAGAAAAAAACGGAAAAAACTACCGAACACACGACGTACAGAGACTGGTCTCCCAAGCTCGTGGGCCGTACAGAGAAAAACGTAAATCATCTGCTACTAGGCCGGTGCACACCTGTGGGCTGCAAACTCGTGGGCTGCGCGGGGGTGGTCGGCGCAGCGGAATGTGATTCTCGCATAGTCTGAGGCCCAGGAGATGTAGACAGACAGGCAAGCACCCCTTGCAGAACACAGAACACGTGTGTCGCGAGATGGAATCCTCTCCAGTCTCGGCGCAAGTCTCGGCGCAAGATGGAATCAGGAGTCGAGGGGCTGCAGGCTGCAGCAACCTGGACTCGGTAGGGTTTGGAGAAGAATAGTCGATTAATAATCGATCTGGTGTCATCAATCAATCCAGCCGCCCCGCCAAAGCAGCTTAGAAGGATCGACGTTGTCCTCCCAACGCCAGTGTACAGACGTGATAGACTTGTGGTGTTCCAGATTCAGTTTCGAATCCGACTTCGATTACAAGCAACCTGTTATGCTGCTCTCTCCGCTGTATATTATTATTCTGAAAACGCTCGTTCCGGCACCCGTAGATTGATCCAGATACACGAAGGGAGGGACGCGTCCACCCGCCGCTGCAAATTGTTTCGTTTTTGGGGCTGTCCCAGGTCAGCAACCAAAACAGGAGGGGAAAGAGATGCCTAAGCGCTGAGTGGAGGGCCGCGGCCAGAACAGCGCCGCTATGGGGATTTGACCTGCAAAAAGGTCACACCCAGAGAGACGGGCTAAGCACAAGTACCTCTATCTAGTTTTTGATGAATGGGAGAAGGATACAGCATCCACAAGACGGACTCTTTTGCCAAGCCTTGATTCCGACTCCGACTACGATGACAACGAGCAGGATGCTGCTGTAGGCACATGCTGGAGCCACCACTACTACGTTTATCACCAAGGGAGGGTAGACATGTTAACAAGCCGCCATGGGGAAACAAGATCTTCATTGCGCCATTGATGCACGGTATGGAAAGACCCTGCCTCATCTATGACACCGAGACAGCGGCCGGTACGCGCCCTGCCATTCCCGCCCATCTGCGTTTCAGTACGGCGTTGTTGCTGCCCGTGGAATGCCTTCTATGTTTTCACCACACCATTGTAAAAGAATAACACCTCAGATGATGAACAAAATACCCGACATGCAGTCGCAAGTCACAAAAATTACCTGTCACGCGGTCCACCTGAGGTGGGCTGGTTCCTGAGGAGTCTCCCAGCATTAAGCCGCCACCGTACCAGCTTCCGGCGCGAGACCATTGGCACGGCGGCGCTGGCGCACTCAGATGGACACACCATCTACATGACCACATCCTACAGAGATCGTCCAGGTCTTCAGAAGAGCACCTACTCCTTCCAACAACACTGGTATTCTGTGTGGAGGGTGGCATTCTGGCTCTGCCTTTTCGAAGATGAAGGTTACTTTTGACAGTGAGCTAGATGCATGGGTTGGTCTTAAGCTGGGGACGGGGTATATTTGTTGCTGCCAACTTCCCTCTGACACTGGAAGCCTAAACTCCAAACTCTCAGTGGAATAGAGAGCTTCAGGCAAGGGACAGTGGGTGGGATTGGCAGCTAAGTGGACAGATTGTTTTGGCAGGAAACTGAGAAGCACTTGGTGGCCTCTCACCTACATGGGGAAAAGCAAATTTTTGCCTCATCCAGTGTGTGATGTGTGAGGGAGCCAAAGCTGCACCTCTTGGGTGATGATGATAACTGTATGCTCCATCTGACTACATGTTTACGCCAACAACAATAAGGGAGAGCTGTGGTGTTTCATGAATCACAAGAGCCCCAGTCTCTCATACCGAGTAGCTAGGCATACAAATTTCTTTTCTCCTGTAGCATTCTGGTTGTAGAAGTTTATTTTTAATAGTTTGTTCTCAAACTTAATACCCTCATTTATCATGATTTATCACTGTGGTTCTCACCCCCGCTGGATATATATATATATAAGGGGGTGTCCAGGACCTCTCAGTCAGTGGTTTCAGCCTTAATGCCAGCCTGATATGTTAGTTGGTCATTGTGGAAATGAAGGGATATGCCTATAATCCTGTCTCAAACGCAAAGCGCGCGGGCACGCGTGGCGTGCAGCAGTGCGGCCACGTCGACCTGCCAATTTTCATTACCTGGAGCAACATGGACCCTCCTGGTATTGTCCTTCCCCTGTCTTTCATCATCCTGTTTGCATCAGATTTTTTGGTGGAAAAACAGTTGGAGTTTGGTGTAGGATTGCAGAATTGTAGAATTTGATTTTTGCTAATGTCTCGACTTCTTATGTTTGCTTTCTGTAGACATTCGAGTATGCTTGTTAAAACTTCTGTTTGTGATTTTAGGTCCCAAGGCCTCCTTGTAGTGTTGTTCAACATTTAATTAGGTAAAATATATAAAATGTCATTTTATGCTTCAAGTTTAATAGGGTTTGAACTTCCTTTTTAATTTGTTTGGACAATATGTTCTTCTGCATTCAGTTGTATAATGCCTTGAGGGTTTATTCTGAATTAAATCCACTGATCATTAGTCAATTACTTTAGTATTTAAAATGTCTTAAGCTTACTTTGTATTTGGATGCATATCCCTCACAGAGTTTTGTCATTTTGTGTCGTCCTTTGCTGTCATTATTTATTCTGCATTTTAAAAAATGGTCATTTCTAAATAAAGATGTAGTGGTCGATCTCTGAAACATATTCAGTATGAGCTTGTGGGATGAAACGTGCTGGCAGTGCTTGAACTTCATGCCAAATTGTCTGGTGCTTGGACAAGTAAAGGACTTAGTTTTGTGTCTTTCAGACCTCTCCGCTGGATGATGAGTTGATGACGTTTACATTTCCCTCTTTCATAGGTGGTCACTGGCAGATTGGATGCCCTGTGCACATGCTTGCTTGCGGAAAATACAGGGAAACTGAATGCAAAGGAGATAGGGAAGAGCTTTGATATTCTCTTGCTGCGCTAACATTTTCTTGCCTGCAATATTCCTGTTTAATTCGCCCCATAATCAGCTTCTTCATCTTTGCCTAGCTGATTCAAATATCTGACCAAGACAATGTCGATCATTACTGCTGCTTTCCCTTGCATAGGTGGTCCATTACCTAAATATTTCCCTTTATCTCTACCCTCTAAAAACAACCCAAAAGATATCGTCCGCCCGGCTCCCATCGATTCACCCCACTCTTTCACCCGTATCACGATCCTCTCCCTCTCTTTCTGGTTTCAGGCACCTGCGCCCCATTCACGCCTTCTTCGCCACTCGCGCAGCAGTAGAGGAGTGAGGTGAGCGCCCGCCGCCGCCTGCCGCTCGCGCAGGTGCAGCACAAGCTCACGACACGGAGCCACAGCGGCGAGGCACGGCAGCTGCCGGCATCTGTGTACGCGGGCTTCGGGTACCCCCGCGAGAGAATCCTCCCCGCCGCAGCGGGTAGCAGCGTCATAGGCGGCGCGGCATCACGACGGCAAAAGTGGGCGCTGGCGCGTGTCGCGGCTTCCTCATGTTTCCGGCTGACGGGCGTGGCCCGGCCAGAAGTGGCGCTGGCGTGGCCTCCCCTGCGGCGTTCAGCCCTTCCCCTGGCTAGAGGAACCCGGTCACTTGCCACTGCAGCGGCAGCGGCACAAAGCGAGGCGGTGCGCCGCGGCTCTTCGTCACAAATCCGACCGATTTGGCGAGAGCAGCATGGCGGCACGGTCGCGCCCTCCACTGGCGGCGCTTGGCCCTCTTCTGCCCGCCTCCTACTCAGGCCCGCCGCCAACCTTCTCTCCAGTTCCGATCTCGAGCAGGTGCTCGCCGCACAGCCTCTTCTTCCGCAAGCTCTCCTGCTGCCTTGACCCCAACCACCCCTTCGTCCACCCCTCCACCTCCCTCTGGACCGGAGCTTGTGATCACCTCCATCTGCTACGAGGTGCTGGTCCTCGTGCTCCCCTCTGATATCGGCCAGGCTCTCCGTGGATGCCCCCTAAGAAGCGGGGGCCACTTCCCTCCTGGCTGCGGCACGCGGGTGCTGGCATACACGGCGTGGCGCCGCCGTCGACCCAGCCTCGACACCTCGCCGCCGCTCGCTCTCTTTCGGCGTCGAGCAGCTCGCGCTCCCTCGTCCAGGTGGGGAGAACGGATCTTTTTCTTGCGCGTGTGTGTCAGCCAGTTGTCAGTGGTTGGTTTGGGTATTTTCAGTGAGAAGCACAAGCAGAAAGCACTGCAGCGAGGAAGCAAATGTCCATTTGTTCTCTTGTTGAAAACTATCAAACTCTTTGTTTCTAGAAAAAAACTATCCCAGTGTTGCTACTAAATTGCGATTGAGCACATGTAAATTTTTCACCGTTCTATTCAGTCATAGTTATCTCTGGGGCTGGATTTTTAGCTGATTGTGTATTTTCAGGGTTTGCAGGTCCTAAGCTGCCGCCAATTTAACGGACTTACAAAAGTTTTTGGGTGCTTACTTTGCTATTCTGTTGTATGTATTATTAGATAATTAACTTGTTCAAATCCAGTAGGTCAGAGATTATTTGAGATACGGTTCTTTATTCCCTTGCTAAGTGGGTGGTGTCAAAAAATAAAGATAGGCAATAGTATTAACTCTATTATCTAAGGAAATAGATGGGATTGATGTCAGCTGGTTTAGTTCGCGATTCCAATATGATTTCCGTGAATAATTTTGTATATAGGCATGATCGGATAGTTCTGCACTCTGTGAATCATGTGTTGATCTGTGGTTGACGAGAATAACAAATGCAAAACAAGTTAAAAAATCCCTATGGGTATGGTGATGACAGTTCAGGTTGTCGGTGTCAAAAAACCATTAAGAGCATCATGGTTATTTTGAATTTATAAGACAAATTATATTATTTGTTTGCTAATTTGAAATTTCAAACAAAGTAATATGTACTTCTGGATCCCTATGTGATACGATCCACTGCCTTGGTTGTCCAGAACCTATGATCTTGTATTGAAAGATAGATATGCAGGCATATGTACTTGAAGTTAAATATCTTATTTTCAGTTGGTGATTTAGGGAAGTCCAGTTACTGGTAGAACTAAAACTTGATTTAGAGGACTTTCAACTTGTGTGGTCTATAGTTTACCTCGGGAGTTACCTCATTTTCTTTTCGGTGTAGACATTAATTGAAAAACCATGTACTCTACAATTAAAGATAAAATTGCTATTGTGATTAAGGGCACGTTTGCAGTAAAGCTGCATGCATCTTATCTCCTTTGTTAGCTTCAAGTAGTTCATGGTATGCTTGTTCTTCCTCAGTAGTGGTAGGAAGTTAGCTCCTCGCGCTTTGATCCAATTTCTTCATTTGTCACCAGCTGTTGCAGCATTTATTCAAGCAAAACAAGTCATTCTAAGATCTCAGTGTCTCCTTGTTGATTTTATTGTGCTCAGCCATTTTAGCATGGTCTAGAGCATTAGTATTTTTAACACGTTATTGATCGGATGTACTCATTACATTACAATAGATTTCAGTAACTATATGTGAATTTAAGTTTAATTTGAAATGTGATGGTTATTATTTCAACATGCCTATTTTCATTTACGTTAATATTTAGCTTTATGTTAATAAATTGTTAATGAATGGATGTGATTTTTACATATGTTCTATATAATGTGCGGCTATCATGAGATTCTATATATTAACTCGTGATGGCAATGTTCTTATATCTGAGCCATTCTCCTTTGCCTTTTCTGTGATATTCTATTTTTTGTGCATTTGTCTGTAGGCTGTGATATGAACTGGAACATATAATTGAAGCTGCCTGAATTTATTTAAGGACCATATTTTCCAGGCAATTACGTAGATGACTAGGATATGTTAGATTGATTCTTGACTTTGGTCACAAACATGACTAGGGACCATACTTTCCAGGCAATGGAGATTTCAATGATGTGATTTGATTTCACTTGTTAATCTCACTGGAGGTTTACTCATATCTGCCTACCCATGTACCAATGTCTCTGCCATGTGAAAGCTTAAAATGCATAAAAAAAAGCAATAGATCCTCTTTTCAGTCCGGCCGGACGTTGGTTCGCCATCTTGAGACATCCACAGTGAAAGCACTGAGGATGTGAAGCCAACACTAATTTGCTGTGCATATGTTCAAGAGAGAGACAGGTGGGATTCCTATTTGTTATCATTATGGACTATTCATGTTGGTTTCAGTAACTAGAAAGTAGGGAAGACATTGTGTATTTTCATGTTTTATATATACGTGTGTTTTTTATATTTAATAAACAGTTCTGTTCATAATACATCAAGATCCTTTATATATTTAACCCTGTAATTTTAATAGGAGTTACTCTCAATGAAAAAAAAGTAGTAGTGCGTTTCATACATATATACAAAAAGATAAGTTTCAGTGGGAAGCAATCAGGCCAATCTGTCATGCAATATTGATTTGGGAAGGAGGTACAATCTGTCATGCACTGATTTTTAGCTCAAAAAATACTTGTCAATTTATCAGGTAGCTAGAATTATAAAATGTGACCTTTGGATCACTAATCAATTTGTATGGATAGATGTGTGAGGTTGCTCTTTTATGGTGCCACTTTCTCTAAAGAGGCCAAGCCCTGAACATTTGCAGAAGGACCAAAAGTATATTCCCCCAAAATGAGTGCTGCTATCCTTGTGAACTGATTGGTGGAGGTGGCTGAGGAATCAAGCTCATGCATAAACTTTCACCCTGCGGCGCTTCCTATGTCAACCGGCTTCCTGAAAATAAATGTCGTTAAGATGGAACAAGCTGCAACTACTGGGTGTCACTGCAATGCTCGTTGTTGCGTAGGGAACTAAAACTGTTTGTTTCCATCTTTTTGTTTATCTTTAAATCTACTTTGAGTTACATATTTCGAAAGTGGCAGCAAGTATGAAGAAATTCAGTCTCCTAAGATGAAGGTGATCAGATTTGCATTTTTGATAGTGCTCCAGACCATAGATGCTTTTGTTAATGAATCTGGAACGACAACTCATTTTATTTCTGATGAAGGTGTGGTTACGGTTCTTCCTTCACTATGGAGATTGCTGAGAGAACTAGCTAGAGCTGCATCCAGGAGAGTGAAGGGAACCAACTTATACTATTCTTAACTGGTGAATCGCCGCAACCGTACAAAGGAATGGCGCTCACAGGTTATTGTGTGATTTGCTGAATTAGGCATCTGGAAGCGCGTGCCTTTGCCATTTGCTATATCAGTGTCCTATGCACAATAGAGAGCCCTGTAATTTCAACGTGTGTTTAGATAGCTTTTTTTCCTCCTTTGGTGACCCTGGTTGTAATGTGAAACACTTGAGGCCGTTAAAACAAATAGACTTCAGATTTCGTGTATCTGCAAATGCTGCTAGGGTGAACAAACATTGGAAAGGCACGAACAAACAATAGCACTTTTTGAAATTTGATTTTCTGAACAAATGAATTCAGTGCCGAATTGCCGATGTTCATGTTGAGTTTACCGTCGAGTGGGCATGTTGTTGTGCGCATGATTTGCGCCCCGGCATTTATAGTGTATATTGCATATTTGACGCGTCAAATGCCGAAAATTATCAGTAAAAACTTAGTAAAACAGTTTCCGTGTAAAAAAAGAAACTAGTAAAATTGTTGCGGTACAACATCTCAGCGCTCACCGAAAAACTACCAAAATTATTTTTATTTATATTTATATATTAGTATTCTGACTTGTTGGTTACATGTACGTACCTGTAATTTTTGTGATTGGTTGAACTCTAAAATGTATAGCTGATAAGGATGACTGATGGACTGAATCTGAATGTATAGCTTAGCTAATTAAAGTTTTTTATTTTTAAAGAAATTGGCTAAGTTACAATTAGGTGTCACTTGTTAGTTTCTTACTGGACTAGTGAATGGTGGGATGTCGAGATCATTGTTGATGATCCTGGCCACTAGGTAACTACCACATCCAGCTACTGCCAACACTTGCCCACACGGCAGTATTAGTAGTAGTTTTCGATCCTTAGCACTGATGGATGTGCGACGTATCTAGTTGTTGCTCTTCCCCATACAGCATGCAGGTGAAACAATACTGCCTCTCAAGGGGAAAAGAAGCAATGACAGGAGCGAACCTTCTGAAGGATAAACCTGTTTATGTGGTTCATCTCAACAACTCATCCAGTCCCAATGTTCAGCTTCCTAAGCAGCCCCTTGCATGTCATTTGTTGTTATTTTGGGCTTTACATTTCAATTTTAGTGACTTCATTAATTTACAGGTTCACTATGCATTGCATAATCACTTAAGTGTAATTTTACAAAATATTACTCACATTTATATTTCCTAATCACACAGTTTACGCTCCTATATAGCTATCCAAGTGTGCTAGCTTTCTGTGAAGTTGTTCCCACCTTAGTAGTGAAAAACAAACTCAAATTTGAGGCATTGCCACTAAACCTGATTTTCAATCCATGGCACTTTTTATTTTTAGTTGACAAAGGTTAGCATGGGAAAACTTATGTGCAGTAAATTTGAATGATTTTTCTTCATCTTGCAAAACTTGCAGGCAGGAAACAGAAGTGGACGAGGCTGGATGATAACGAGGAATGAAGCAGAAGGTTCTTGGGGAGCGATCCAGAGTCTCCAGACTAATGGATGTAGTAGATGGATGCCTCGATGATATGTTTGATCTCCAATTATGTTTGAATTTTAACCAAGACTGCGGGCACAACCTGTTCGGCATCTTCGACGGGTTTCTAACTTGCAGCAAAGGGTACCTGTAGCAAGAGAGAAACTGAGAGTACCAAGCTAAAGGCAGCAGATTGTCGTTTTGTTCTGAAATTGCTTTGTAAGAATTGTCGTCCAAATGGCACAAGATGTATGCACATTGTACATTTTTATCTGGAATACATATGACGTCTTGGCAGAGTTGAATCTTGTATAAAAGGTTGTTTTTTGTTGAAAATGAACCACCGAAACAACCACTACTGAATCTTACAGGTGGTCTTTGAAACCCGACCTTTGGCATAAAGTACCAAAATTCATCCCAAAATAAATCATACTTAATAAGTCAGTGCTGCAAGCAGACATCTTGATGGGGTGATGATAGAGATGATTTTGCAAGAAAATAACCAAGCAGCCAATCAGCCAATACAGTTCTCTGATAAAAAGGAATGGTCCTCTCAGCCAATCAGCCAATGCAATCCATCAACTTTTACCATCCAATCAGTCCGAATGCCGACAAAATCTGGTAAATCAACCAGGGCACTGAAGAGCAACCAACCATTTATATGACTCTCAGCTCATATTATTTTACTATTTTAGAGCCATCATTTTTTTTCGACAACAAACGCAATTTTTATTTCAAACAGCATATAGCTGGAAGTACCATTACAGAGTCACTTGAACAACCATTCTTTCTGGGAGGGGTCCATCCACACTTGAATTGACTGGTCCGAGCACAAACTTAAAAACAGCAAGTTCATGTGCAGCTGCATTGACACTACGAGAAACAAGTGATAGACTCAGGGAACAAAGCGATCATACAAGAGATCATGGATATCATCTACTTAGCATCCCACACGGAGCATTATCTAAATCTCTAAATCATTAGTGGTCAACGTTACTTTCAGAAAAGTGGAATCCAGCTCAATGATAATCCGAAAGTGTGACACCATGTTTTCTCAGCCATTTCAAGCACCGTCTGAACATCTTGCACGTATTCCCCGCATTGCCAGCACTTGTAAGGACCAAGGCACCCATGTGGTCTCTTTTTATAAACCCCACGATCCGATCTTTTTGTCGCTGATACAAAAACACCATTAGAATTGATCTTTGCTTGCCCTGAAGTGGTGGTCTCCATCGTGTTGTTGCCATTTCTGAGTTGTTCCTCCTATTTCTTTCTCTGCTCAGCCTCCCATCACTATGACACACACATCTGAAAACAAAAGGATGAAGATAGGAAATTAATCAATGCCTTTTTGCTTGCCACATTTTTAAATTAACACATAAAAACATGACTGAATTATCACCTTTCGCGATCTTTGGTGCAAATCATCGACTCTGCCATTCCATAAGTGGAGTATGGATTTAAAAATAAAAACAAGAGCAACTTTCACTTTAAAATCACAGGGTAAATTTCACTTTTTTAAAAAAAAAAAAAAAAAACAGGACTATGTTGTGTTGAAGCCTGCATGCCACAGCTAAAGCGCCATGGGAAAAATAATAAGAATAGCACACGGAAGAATTTCCACCAAATCACAGGGCTATGTTGCGTCAGCAGCCAAGTACAGCCAAAGCGCCATGGAAAAATAAAAGCACTGAATTCCTTATTTCAGCAAGATCATGAAAATGTCCATGAATATCATCGGATATAGTAACAGGGCTCTAACAGGCTGCAACAATGGATAATTCAAACTAATCGGCCAAAAGTCAAATAACATGCCCAAATCAGGGATCCATGCATCTGTGAATCCAGCGTATAAAAAAATCATAGATTATCAAAAGTATCGATCTTATCTTTCTGGTCTTTAAATGTTGGTTAAGCTATGCTGTTCAGAAGGTTCAGAAGCTGCGTGTTCCTTCCCCACCACCTCGTGATATTTTTACAAATTTTAAAAACTTAAAGTGTGTGTTCAGGAATCTTTCATCAGAGCTAACGCATGATATATGGGAATGAACATAAACCATTTGTTATTCTTAACTGTTGGTATAAGATATATATGAAGAAACTTAAGCTGTCCCTAACAAGATAATACATCAAAACAGCAAACCTGGGAATATTGCTTTTCCTCCATCAGAATTTCTTTGCTTTTTCACACAGGTATGCTTGGGTACCATAAATCAATTGTGATACACTTCACAGATGATCCATTAACCCATTTTTGGACAGCATTGATCGATCATTCGCGGCTTATCAGACATCCTGGTCATATCGGACAATTGCAGGTTATGTCAGACAATTATCAGACATCCCGGTCATATCGATTCATCTAACGCTTATCGTGACAATTACAGGTGTTTCATCAGTGTCAAAAGCGTTCATAGTCACCGCTTAGAAGCCATTGTTTTCGCTTGAACAAGCCACATCATTAAAAAAGTCCATTGTCCAACAGTTGGTTGGCTGAGTCCAACCGATGTGTTGGTCATGCCGTAGTCTGTGCTGGTGTGACAATGTTGATCCAAAACGTCGAACACTTGAAGTGTACGGTCGGTGAACCACAGCTCGAGCATAAGGTTACCTTCGTAGAGAAAGCTTTTGGTGCCCGCCACGCGCAGGCGTGGTCCGCGGCGGGGCGAGCGTGTCTCGACGCTCAGGCGGCGACGAGCGAGTCTGCGACGGCCCTGGCCGGCGGAGACGAGTTGTCGTCAAGGCAGAAGCCGCGTCGGAGACGTCCAGGGCGTCCAGGCCGGTGCGGAAGTCCACCGGGTCGATGTCGGGCGCTGCAGCCGCGCAGAGTCCGGTAGAACCTCGTCGTCCGGCAGCTGGTGCGGATCCAGTGCGGCGCAAACAGGAGAGCCGCCGCCTACTCTGGTTTCTGTCCGTCCGTGGTGCCTTGGAAGGGAAGGGGAAGGATAAGACTTAACGTCCAGATAACTGCCGTCAAACATGAAGGAGAGACTATATATATGCTTTTTGAGATTCCAACAGATGACACGTGTCATTTTAAGAGTAGGGTCTTTCTGATGAAGAAAGGAAACCGTTCAAAATTAACACACTTCGGGATCTCCTGCTCGCGGGCCTGTCAGCCGTCAGCCGCAAGAACCCGCGGAGGGAGTCGGCGGACTCTCCTCTTCCGCAAGAACCCGCCGCGCGGCGCGAAATCTTGTTCTCGCAGGTGAGGCCGGGAGGCTCGCCTTTGAGTAGACGGAGACCTGATGGAGGTTACCCAGCAGTAAGTTCTTTTTGAGCCCAAAATCTGTTTCCTCGCCAGGTCAGATAGTACCTTAAATTGACTGAATTCATAATCACTCAACAAGTTGTGTATTTATTGATTGATTCTTGTATGAAGTGACCAACATGCGAACTCTTATAACATCAATTGAAGATAACACTGAATGTGATCGAAATTCAGTATCACTAACACTGTGGGCACTACTGTTATTATCTGTTTAGTTGCTGGACAAATATTGGTGAAGTAAGGTTTTGCCGTTATTATAGCTGAGGTGAATTGTTCACTCCGTTGCTAGAGGCGCGGCCTTGAGCTGGTAGCCGCCTCGCTTTCTTCACCTGTTAGTTGCTGGACCAGTGGGTCACCTTTTTGTTATTCGTACAGCGGTTGCGCTTTTGATGTTGTAATGCGCTTAACTGATGTTCTTTCAATACCAAAACAGCAAGCTGTGGGCACATAGGATAGGACTCACTTTCTCTGACTTTATGACTTACCTCTACATTCGGCTGGTTAATTCTGATCCAACCATTCCTGCATTTGCTTTAACTGATGTTCTTCAATACTCAAAACAACTCTTTAGTCATTTTCATTGCATGAAGTGATTTGTCACTGTGCAGTGCCTGTAGTACAGCATCTCCCTATAATATAAGTGCATCATCTTCTTTGTACATCTGACTTATTTTTTGCTCTTTTCCTTTTTCAGTTGGGCAATAGGCCCTGGCACGATTTTAACTGCCCCCTCAACAAAAACAGAACTGCCACCTCATTATGCCACCATGCTCGGAATCATGCCTTGAATGAAAGAATCTGAAGTGCCAGGGCATTGCTGAAACGAAGCCGAGGGAAGGTCCACACACCAAGAAGTTACTGAGGCGCGCCTTCAGAGCGCTGGTGGCTTGTCACAGTGCAGGTTTCTGTTTGAGGGGAAATTTTGGTGCAGAGAATTTCATGATCGATAAGAACCCTCAAGTCAGGCTTGAAAATGTGGTTCCCGTAGAATTGACTGATAAAGCTGATGCAGATGAAGATTACTAGCTTCAGAAGATGACTTTTGATCAGGTATATGAGAGGGAGTTTCCACCCCCTCCCTGACATAATCCGCTGGTTGAAGGTAATCAATGGTTTAGGCTGGGTGGATATGAAATTACCTGATATGCTATCACACCCCAATGATGGAGCACCGCCAAGCGATTACCCCTTACATGTCTCTTACAGATTCCTTGAATTGAAGAAAAGAATCCAAATCTCTATGAACTAATCATCAGCTGGCTTCCCCAATACAACAACTGGCAGAAAACTCGGACAGGAACTCGACAGGTCCAGCAGCTGCTTCTCGGGAAACAAACTTTGAACCAGGAACCCAGACAAGCGCGCCTCGCCGTTCATCAACGCTAGAAACGGTCTTGACAGTGAGCCATCTATAACCCCCATCAAGGCGCAAGGGCAGTAAGACGAGAGAGAGCTATATTTGTCTGGAACAATCTCAGCACCGCCACGAGTCAAGATGTTCATGTGGCTACTTGTCCGCCGAAGAATCCAGCAGGACTGTACCGCTGAAGAAGAAATGCGTGCCTGATGATATTCTGCCCGAGATTTTGCAAGGTTCGCCTTGCGGAGACGCCGGAACACATAATCGGTGGATGACCAGCTTAAACAATTCCTGGGAGAAGCTGGAACTTTGCGCAACCTCCTCGATGTACAGATGACGTCCCTCCACTCCGTGACTTCCAGGAGGGGTGTTAACGAGGAATCGGCTGCTTTCATCGCTCTTTGCTGCTGGGAGCTGTGGAAGTGCAAGGAACGCCGCGGTGTTCAGGAACGAGCAGCGAACGGTGCAACAGACACTACACCTTTGCAAGGAGACCGCGGGAGCTATGGCGGGCAAGATTCAAGAAAAAGAAGAAACATATTGCACAGCAATGGTGTGACATTTTTCATAGGGCTATGGAAAGATAAAAACGACTTGTACATCCTACCCCTATCCGCTCACCGCTGGTGGCAGTGTAAATATTTTGTAACAAACATCCTCCGATCAGGCTTTCAGGCCAATAATGAAATTCAGGTGGGGATCGACTCCCCCGGTGACACTTCAAAAACAACTGGCAGAAACAAAAGCACTGTACCAATGCATTGATGGAAAAGGCGAGGGACGTACCGGGATCCAAACTCCGGAAAGGAAGCCATATATCATGACGACATCAGGGGGTGTGCTGAAGCTGGTGCGCAATTGTTGGCAGCATCCCTGCCGATTCCATGAATATGCTCTTTCTCTGATAATTGAAGTTGATTTTCCAGATCTGCTCTCAGACTTTCAGAAAGCTATGTTCGATGCTGCTCAACTAGGAAAACTGAATCTCGAATCCACCATGGAGTGAAACTCCAAATGGCAGTTTGTGCTTCCCATGAAGATGTTCTTTTCTTTGATCATCGAGGCTAATTTTTTCCTTATCTGCTCTGAAGACTTCCAGCAGGTTATGTTTCATGCTGATCAGCTGGGAAAGCTGAAAAATAGAATCAAGACCGTAAAGCAATTGTCATTGATTGATGTTCTTTAATACCGTACAGACTTTCTAGGATAATAGACAGGTAGCTTTGGCTAGTATTCATTCATACTGGTGATGATAGGATATATACTGTATAGGATACGGTTTGTCGCAGATCT
>JADLZK010001722.1:0-174815 GCA_015847255.1 Hyparrhenia diplandra
AGCCTAAACCGTCCCGACCGGGGAGCATGACCACAGTTTCTACAGTTTAACAACTGACCAGAAGATCAAAGGTTTCCTACAAATATAGCTAGCATCTGGTGAGTTCCGGCTGCCTTCAGACCTGATCTTCATCCTGATGAGTGTGTCCCTCTCTCGCAACAGCAGCTGGTTCAGTCTGGGCTGCAAGAATCTTCTTGGCAATCTCTCAACATGGTGCCCGCCTTCCTCCATCAGCTCCTTGTCACCCTCTGCATATAAGACCAACCAGTACACCATGAACAAATGAATATGGCAAATGATTCAATAGGATTTTTTTAATCAGTTTCTTCTCAAAAACAACTCTATTCCTGCATTTCCAAATTGAGTGTGTCTCTATATCTGGGCCATGGTGGTAGTCATCCACATCTCCATGGCCAAGCTCTTCAACGGTACAACCTGCTCAGCGAGAACCGGCTGCTCCCATGGTCCATGATGCTAAACTGGTGATGAGATATTACATACCAGTGATTTGTGCTCACTGTCAGTAATGCATTACATTGGTTTGCAATGTATGGCGTATAAATCACTGGCATGTTTTCTACCCAAACTGCAAACTACAAGCATTTTTTTCTCTGCAAACAACAAACTACAAGCAGAATGTCAATCCAGACCCAACAAACTACAAAAGGAAAAAAAATTATACTGTCAAAAATCATATTAGCTAAAAAGTTCCACAACAAGGACTAATTCAGAAGAAAATTGAAGTTAATGATAAACTTCACTACCTCCAGCCATATGCTAGGCAGAGAAACCAACAAACATGCACGTGAGGGCTCAATTCAGACCCAGCTCATAAATAACCACATCTTAAACTCGGTCTATGTAAGAGCAGTCAGAGATCTAAGTGGTTCTCTTGCAAATGAAAGAGCCTGAATTATCAGCACTCACTAGCTTGCTCATCTGTTCCAACAAGAGTTGCAATCTGAAAAAGAGCATCTTTATTACCTTCACTTCAATGTCAAACCAAAACTAACAGAAGATGCACAGTGCCATTTACGCAAGCATGGAATGTTATTATATTGAGCATGTAGATGGGCATGCTGCATCCATGAACAACTAACACAGTATAGATGGTCACTGCCCACCACTCTTTTGGCAAACCATAAAACATGTACAACTGGTTCCATCTAAAATTCCCGTGGAGGCCTAAGCAACATAGAGTTCTGCCTACTTTCTATGTCAAAAGGATAAAACAGAGTAACACTGGTAACTTTTCTCTCGGTGTCTAACTGTGCAATCTATGAACTGAAGAAACATGAACAATCTTCCTCAGCAGAAGCACTCCAGCTGGAAAACCACATCAGTCTTTCGCGTCCATGATTCCACCTGATGTAACCTGGAAAACTGTGCTATTGGTCAAGGAAACAAGATTCATGTATATCACATTTATAATTTGTATCATCATCTAAAGCATTCAGCCATAGAAGTCAGGACTTTTAGCACTTAACAGGTAAGGTTCACTGTCACTAGAGTTTGCTATGCAAGGCAATTTAGTTCTAGATTTTACGCAAGCTGTGAAAGTAAGGCATCAGTAAGAAAAGCGCCAAGCAGCTAAACATGGACCATCAAAGCAAAAGGATATAGCTTCTCCTTCAGGAAGGTTAGGAGCATCAAAGATCTTGCGAGACACGCTGCTCGCCTTTGCCTTTCCTCAGCATCGATGAGGTGGCAGCATGCGCCAACACATGGCCGCCTGCTGGTTTCTTTGGAGTCGGTTATGAACATACGCCCACCCCTGGATCAGCAATCCTTTGGAACACAAGGACACAAATTAAATTTGAAGTTCATTGATCTTTGGAAACTGAAACTGTCAAGGGCAGTGATCCCCATGGCCGGCGGCCCTCGGCTGCGGGCGTCGTAGTCTCTCTCGAAGTAGGATGGCACAGGTGCTTCGGGGGTTATCCCCCTCGACGTGACACGCTGCCGGGTTATGCCCCCGGGCTCGCGGCTTAGAGAGAAGAGGAGATTAGATGGGAATAATCTTGATTGCCTTCACCAGAATGTTTGTTACAAGATAAATAGCCTTGGGCTCAACTAATCTCTCCTAGGAATAAGGAGATAATTTGGAAATAATAAAAAGAAACAAATATCTATTCTTATCTAATCTAGCCACTAATCCCGGCACGGTATTCTTCACACTTGCAGCGAAGCGACCCTCTCATTACCGCGCTGACATCGCAGGCTCGCCCGGCGCGGAACCCGCTCGGCCGTCCCATGACATCTCCCCTCCTCGAGAGGCAGCTCGTCCTCGAGTTTGGAATCTGCGAGGAGCAGCACGGAAGGCGTCGACGTCCTCCCAAGTCGGCTGGAAGGGGGGGGTCTTTCCGATGAATGAGCACCTGGCTGAATGCGTGGCCGGCGAACTTCTGACCTGTCCGGCTCGGGTGTGGCGCCCATGGTGCGGCGAGCAGCGGTGGTGTGGCGGTCGGTGGAGCACCATGGAACTTCTTGAGGACCCCCACATGGAACACGTCGTGAATCTGGGGCGCGTGGTGGAAGCTCGGCGGATGACAACCTCGTTGATGAGCTCCCGGCACGGTGGGGCCCGTAATACTTGGGCTTCAACTTCTTGGCGCCCTCGGTGGTGATGGGGCGGGAGGCCGGAATGGCGGGCCGAAGCGGCCTGTCGCGGTATGCGCGCCTTGACCGCGGTGGCCTTGGTCGTAGTATTTTGCGGGCGCTGGGCGCGCTCCGGTCGATGGCGCATCGGCAAAGAACTCCTCGGCTCCCTCCATGGTTCGACTCACAGGCACCCGCAGCGTCTCGCCGGCTCATAGGGCCGGAGGGGCGGAGGTCACGCCCATAGGCGATGCGGAACGGCGTGTCGCGGAGGGCTCTCGGTAGCGGTGTTGAAGATGTACTTTCGCCCACGGCGTGCTGCAGCCATTGGCGTGGTCGATCGCCGGTGAGGCACCTCGGTACATGATGACCACTGTTCGCCGACTCCCGGGTGGCCATCGGCGAGGGTGGAAGGCCGGCGTCATGTATGCGGTCGGTCCCCATCAACCTCATGAGCTCCTTCGAGAACTTGGAGGTGCGAACACGGCGTCGCGGTCGACACCATGGGCTGCGGCACACCATGGAGACGGACGATCTCTGCAAAGAGGCTGTAGTGACGGACTCACTTGAATAGGGATGCGCCAAAGGGGAATAAAATGCCGGTGCGAACTTTGTCCTGCCGTCAAGATGAGCGGACTTGCCGCGCTTGCGGGGCGGCCTCGGCGAAGTCGTCGGCGCCACGTCGTCGAACTCCTTGCGGAATCGGAGGAAGGAGAAGGCCGGGTTGGTGGAGATGCTCGGACTTGTGGCGGCAGCGGGTGGGGCACTCCCGCATAATCTGGACCACGCTTCATGTTAGGAAAGTGAAAATCTCGAAGGCGGTGTATGGTGCGCTGCACCCCTTCATGTCCCTCGGCGTGGACAGCCGGCTGACTCACGAAGAAGTGGGGAGGATGGCGACGCATGAGCGAGGCGGCCGGCGTCTTGCACCATGCCATCGACCACCGCCCACGGCGCCCCTCGAGCCCGCACGGGCTCGTCGTGGGAGGCGACCAGCGGCCGGGTCGGTCTGCTGCTCTGGCTTGGCCGGTCGGGCGTCGAAACAGGGCGCAGAGGGCCGCGCCGTCGTCCGTGTGTCGCGGCGGGAGAGTGCATCTGCCACCATTGGTGGACCGGGCTTGTACTCGGCGAATCGAAGCCCGAGCTTGCCCTGGTGATCTTTGAGGGAATCGTCGCGAGCCCTCGATCCGGCAAGTACTTGAGGCTATAGTGGTGGTCTTGACGGCGAACGGCGCCCCCAGAAATGCGGCGCCAATGCGCCTGAGCCATGGCGAGGCGATGAGCTCCCTTCGTATCGCGCCAAAGCGATCTTGCAGGGGGCGATAGCCGGGTGAAGAACGCGATGGGGTGCCCTTCTTGGACCGGCCCGCGCGAGCCGTGGGAGGGCGTCGCGCCGACCACGAGCGGCTTGGAGAAGTCGGCATGGCGAGGGGGGTAGGTGTGGCCGCCCTTGAGCGTTGTGAAGGGCTGGGCGGCGCCGATCGATCGAAGCCGTCAGCGGGAGGGGTCGGGGGGCGGCCACGTGTGCGCAGTGGTGGGCAATTTGCGGTAGTAGCCCGCCCGGCCCGGGAAGCCACGAACCGCCGGGTGCGGGCCAGGGGCGGGCCGGTCGCGGATAGCCGGACCTTGGGGCGGATCCATGGCGGCCTTTGCCCCTCGAGATGGCGTGGCCAAGGTAGCCTACCGATGGCGCTGACGCACACTTGGTGTGCGCTTGAGGCGGCGGTGGCGGTGACTCCTCAAGTACGCCAGGATATGGCGGTGGTCGCCTCTTCTTTGTAGATCAAAATATCAAAAAGAACACAAGAACAAAGCGGCGAAGAAACGAGGCGCGACACATCGTTCATCAATGCACGAAATGTCGCGAGGGCGTTGCACGGCCCAAGCGGCATCACGAGGGAACTCGTGAGGAGGAGTGTCGTGGGTGCGGGCGCCGTCATGTGTATGTCTTCAGGCGCATCGGACTGGTGGTAGCCGACCTTAAATCAAGCTTGGTGAAGAACTTGGCGGCAGGTGGAGCTCGTCGAGGAGCTCGTCCACCGCTGGAATGGGAAAGCTTAGCGTCCGCAGCGGTGGCGTTCGGCGCCCATGGTCGGCTTGCGAGCGCGAGAGCCATCGCTTCTTGGCGACCAGGGAGGAGAACGCCCCAGTCATTTGCGGCGGGCGATGCTGCCGATCATGGCGAACTGTGGCGCTCGAGCTCGTCCTTGTGGGCGCCCGGGTAGTGGTGCGGACGGCTGCCGCCGGCGCGCCCGGTTTTCGGGATGATGCGGTGTGGTCGCGGGGCGTGGGGTGTGGAAGCGGGGGGCTCGGTGAAAGCGTCGCCCAAGGAGTGGAGCGGGCGTCGACGGGGGCTCCCCGGCCGGTATGTAGGCTAAGGGCGGGTGCAGTCTTTGTGGCGATAGCGCGGAGGGCCGGCTTGGCTGTAGAATGGCGATCCTGATCCGGCGGACCGCCGTAGTGGCCGGCCTTTGGAACTGATCGTCGGGCGGCGTCCCCAAGCGATGGGCGAGGTGTGCCCGGCCAGGTGCAGGGGCGGTCAGCCGCCCGGTGGCATAGCGAAGAGAGGTCGGCGGAGACGTCTCGCCGTGCCGTGATCGGCGGCGTGGCGGATGACTCGGGTAGATCGTCGTTCGCCATTAGCCACGCGTGGCGGTGAGCGCGGCGTCGTGGCGAATGCGACCGGAGCGGTGGGCGGCGCGTTAGCCGATGAAGTTATCGTGGAGCCGTGTCGAGGAGGGCAACCAGCACTTTGCCGTCGAGAAAGTGCGGCGGACCTGCGGCGTGTCGAACCCCCGCACGCCCGGCCCGCGGCATGTAAAGGAAAACGGGGGCCTCCGTCCACGGTTTGGTGTCGGCGGCGTCGGCGTCCGTCGGTACACCGTCGACGTAAAGATCGGCGGCGGCAAGTGCGGTTGTGCCCGGGAAGTATTTTCGTGGCGGTTGAAGCACAACGGCGACGGTGTTCTCTTGCTCTTCCTTGGACGGCCCGGCGACGGTACGCCTTCAGCGCGGCCCGGCGCGGGCACCGAGCGGCGCACCACCCCGGTGAAATTTGGCGGTGCTAGCGGCGGGGCGCGAAGTCTGGGCGCGGCGAGCCGGGCGAAAGAGCGGGTAGCGTAGCGGCCCGACTGGACAATGTCGCGGTCACCCGTCCGAGCTCCGCCCGGTTCCGCAGGCGGCGAGGCTCGTGACGCCGCGTCTCGGAGTGGTGAATGCGGGCCCGGCGTGGCGAGGGGCGGAAGGCCGCCGGTGAGCAGCTGGACCGGCGGGCTTCCTCGAGGGGCCGGCGCGGAGCGACATGCTACGAGCGGTTGGGTACTCCTCCCACGGTGCCGTGCGGCGGCACTCGGTCGGCTCAAAGAGGGCCGATCGAGTGGGCGGCCCGAAGCGCGGTCGATTTGATCTTTGAAACGCCCCACGGCGGGGTGCCGTGATCCTCCCGGTTGGATGAACCACTCTGCAGCGACACCTTCGAGGTTGTAGGACGCCATCCGAGACGCTCCTCGGCCATGGTCTTGTTCCAGCTGAGAAGTAGGATTCGCACTTGTTGATGAAGGCGGGGATCCGACTTGCCGTCCGCGGGGAACTCCATCTTACGGAACTTGGGGGTGCTCGGGCGCGGGCTGCTCCATGGTTGGCGCCCGGCCCCGGACTCATGAGAAAAGCCCTTGATTCCCGCGATGTCCTCCTTCATGGCCGTCATGTCGGTGGTGAGGGGAGTTTAACTTGGCCATGATGTCGACCGGGGGGATGGTGAATCACCCATGGCGGGGGTGAGGTGGAGGTTGGCAAGGTGGGGGTGTCGGGTTCTTTGGGTGGTGTGGCTGAGGAAGAGGATTGTGATCGGGAGGATGAGGAGCCGGACTACGGATGCCGGGCTGTCAGGGCAGTGATCTAGGCGGCCCTCCCCCGGGCTGCGGAGCTCGTAGTCTCGCTCCGTGGGCGGATGGCTGGCAACGTCGGGGTTATCCCCTCGGCGTGACACGGCGCGAGTTATGCCCCTGACTCATGGCTTAGAGAGAAGAGAGGAGATTAGATGGGAATAATCTTGATTGCCTTCAACCGAATGTTTGTTACAAGATAAATAGCCTTGGGCTCAACTAATCTCTCCTAGGAATAAGGAGATAATTTGGAAATAATAAAAGGAAACAAATATCTATTCTTATCTAATCTAGCCACTAATCCCTACCTGTTCTTCCGGTGACGCTGTGGCTCCCCTCTCGGCTGCGCGACATTATCACGGGCTCGCCGGCGCGGACATACTGGCCGTCCCACATGACAGAAACAGTGCTAAATAAATAACAAGGCCCACCTTGGTTGGTGATGTACACTGCAACATTGAACTCCTCAGCAATCTTCGTAAGGCGGGACAACATCTGTGCTAGCTTTTGCTGCAATTTCACAGCAGATACACATAAGCAAGCAGATAAAATGGCACCCTTAAAGCATTTTACGAGGACCCTACTGCCATTGAAATCAATTGATGAGAATACCTGACGCTCTGCAAGTTCACCCCTGCCACTGAAATCAACACGGAATAGTGCAATCACAGAATCCACAATCTGTTTCCAGGACGACAGAAATACCACATGAGCAGTTGAGCACAACTCAAGATTACCCAAAATGAATGCACTTTACAGTTCCATGCCTACCAGAAGTCTGAAAGGTTCTTCAGCCATCTTGGCAGCAAGACCCAGGAGCAAGTTGTACTGGTGCTCATAGGTGTATGCACGAGCATATATGATCTAACCAGAAACAGACATAAAATTGAACAACCAATTTGGTCTACTAGTCACAAAATGGGCTAATTGAAGCGATAAATGTTAAATGCATGTACTTCATACATTGTCGAGAACAGCATTGGCATCCATCCCAAATCTCTCAGCAATTGGCACAATGCGTCAGGTCGGCTGAAAACTTCATTAAGGAAACAGTTTGGAGATGATAGGAATAAATATAACTCTCTTTTTTTCGAGCAAAAATATAACTCTTGAGAGAAGCGGTTTGACAAATTACTGATGAAAATCTCAAAGATACAATGTTCCTCAGTGTCAATGTAGGCGACCTTCCCATTCCCCCCATGCATGTGGATTGGAAGCTGCATTTTCATCAACCAGAAATAAGAAAGTAGTTCTGTTGCTTCTTTGTTTCCTCAAATTCTATTGCTTCTATAGTTTTATGGCCAAAGTGTTATCTACAAAATTTGATTCATTGATGAACCTGAGTGGAGACACATAGGGTATGAGCCAACTGGGTCTTCCCTGACCTGCAAGACAACCAGATGACATATATATCAAACTAAAAGCAAGAATGGAACTCAGAAGTATAGTTGCAAAAAGTGCATTGTAAGTCAACATTCATTGTGACTATTCTCAGTAAATACTTAAGATGTTTCTTTCATTTGCATGTAAAAGATTTGTGCGAGTTTGTGTGTTGTATACAATGGCAAATGGCTCCCAGTCCCAGTAATAGAATACAACAAAAGAAATGTTTCATATACTGTTCCCTTCAGAAAACACAGAGATCCCACCTAAATTTCGTTGTCAATAACAAATCATTTTACATCAAGAAAATGGTGAGATATTGCATTCATGTGGTCAAATTAGCAAAGCAAAAAGCATGATTAGAAACTATAAGATGCACTGCTACTGCTAGCAATGCCTTCGAATATGAGACAACAGAAAAAGGCGGTACAAGAGGGCTGGAAAGGTTGTATCATCAACCTAAATACACGAATAAAATTGAGATAGAACCTAAATACATTTATTTAAGTGTAGCTCCATATCATAAATATCAACTATACACATAATACTATGGCTCCTGCAGCAGAACTTCAGAGAAAAATAAGCAACAGGAGCAAGAACATCAACATACCTGAACTCCCCAAATGCCTCTGTGATGCAAAGTGTTTCAATCCCTCCTTCAAAATTTAAAAATATGCATCTATTAAACTAATATAATGGCATAATTGGATCACACAACAGATTTCAGATATATTACCACCAAGCAGCTCATCAAGTGCCTGGCTCCCAGTTGTAATCCGAACAACAGACTTCCGCTTCAAATAAGCCAAAATAAATCAAACAGCCTTAAAAAGGACGATGCATATGAGAAGTAATTAAAAGTGCTCAATCATATTCTATAAGTAACCAACCTCTGTCAGTTAGTTTACATACTACAAGCAGTTGAGCATTGGTTATCACTCATCAGACGCACCAAACTAGTAAACTATATACCGATTAGTAGCTTAATGCAATTTTATTACCTTAAGAAGGAGATCATTTCCTGTCATGAAGCCCTGGTTCTGTAACAAACAAACGAGAAGAGAATTTCAAGATACCATATATCATACAGAATTGGTTCATGGAAGTTTAGTAAGCAAAAGCAGCTTAAAGGGTCAAACCAGAAGTTTTTCAGCTGCCTCGCAGATCTTATCAACTTTGCTTCAGATAAACCTTTGATTCCTGTAAGGTTCTGCAAGAGGATCCATACATTAGAACAACAGACATATGTTCAGAATATTGAACAAAGGAAAGCAGACTAGCATGCATGCAAGTGCCACAAACAAGATACCAGTTTAAGCACTGTGCATAAGAATTCTCAGACAGACTGAACAAAGATTTGCGGATTGGGATGCACAGTTCAGAACCTTCTTAGTATGCATCATTAGGCCATTGCAAGTGTAAATCCCTGCATCCTGCAGCTTCTTCACGTCTCCTGCATTTATCCCTTGAGAGATGACTGTGTCAAACACGTACATTCAACACAGATTAGATTGAGCGCAGGAACTATATATGCTGAGAACTTAAATTAATAGCAATGGACACAAATAGAAAGTACAAGGCAACGTGAACCCTGCTTCCCAACAAAACATGAAGCCAAGCCTAAAACCCAGAGTGCCCAAGTGCAACAGTAGCAGTAGCACACACTGACTGAATGAATAAGTGCAGAAATTCAATCAAAGGTGGGGAAAAACTAACACATCAATTTCGCCACAATGTATCACTAGTTTATTCCCAAAACTCTCGAAAATTTTGGGGAATCGAAAGGGGCGAAAAACCCCATCAGCAATCCGCCATGCTCAACGACTGGGCATCGATCGATCAAGGTACACAAACGGAGATAATAATTGCTTGAAAAAAAGTATTCCACACAAAAGTTTCAGGATAGAACTAGCTAATTTCGAATTCGACTGCACTTTGCCGATCGTTTTAACAGAGTGAGGCCGAGAACTCGAGAACTCAAACTCAGGCACGCTAAATTCAAACTAAAAATCTCTGCAGAAGCAAAGGTAGCACACACTAAATAAAACGAAATAACCGCAGGATTTCGATCAAACATGGGGAATACTAGAACCCCACGAATTCATGCCATGATCAGCAAAACCCCAACTAAATTGGGGTAATCAGAAGGAAGGCAAAACCCCAATGGAAGTACGCGCACCCAACAAAAACAAAAGTAATGCGGACCCCAAGCACAAATCGGACCCATCTTCACTTGGAAGTGACCAACTCGATCTGACCAAAATTTGCGAACCCAAAAGCGAAACGCCAGAAGGTGGAAGCGGAAGGCGACGGCAGCAGCATCGATTAGGGTGGTAGGATACGATAGGAATCCGCGCGCGCGCAAACAAGTAATGCGGGAGGCGAGATGGGAGGGGGAAGAGGGGCGCGACGTACGCTTGTCGATGGACTCGAAGCACTCCTCCTCGTCCTCGACCCTGTCGGCGTCTACGAGCTGGAGCTGCCCGCCCTCGTCCGCAGCGTGCCTCGACGGCGCCATGTTCCTGCAGCAGTAGTAGCGCGATCAGGAGACGGAGGAGAAGTTAGTTAAGCGCCAGCGCAGCAAGTGCGGGGAAAGCGAACGAAGGGGGCAGGAGCGGCGGCGCGTACCTGCGGCAGGAGGAGGAGGAGGCGGTGGCCGCGAGGCGCGAGCAAGCTCGTGGGGTGGTGAGGCTTGGAGGAGGAGCAAGCGGAGGCGAGAAACTGAGAACAAGTGGTGCGTCGTGTCCCGTGTGCCGGTGTACTTGAAGGCTGGCTACCCGGACCTTCTCGCTCTCCAACAGGCCGGGCTCGGCTTATTGTTGGGGAGGAATGAGTTCATGGGTCCCACCAACCAAGTTCAGCCCAGATTAGTCGTGGGCCGACACGATGAAGTGTACCTCGACTTTGAGGCCTATAGGAGACTTCCGTGCCCCCCAGATTAGTACGTGATCAAGCATGATGCCATACCATTAACTATAACAGAGAGATATGTTTTGTATTCTTCAGTTTATAGCTATGCAACAGAGACATTCTGCAGTTCGCAACGAACTGTTTACTGTTTACATTTGCAGAAATTTTTCCGCCCTATGATATGATGTATCTTGAGGCTAACGTGGCACGCTGGACAACATGTACTGCAATGTCAAGTTCATAACGAGGAGCATCTATTCATTCTGCAGAACAAGCACTGCCTCTGCCTGTCCTCGTTCTTCCTGATCATTGCAGGAACCATTATTTACTGCGCCAGTAACAGATCAATACATAATTGATATCATTAAGAGCCTGTATATATCACTTCTCCTTCTGACCATTACATGGGCGACTACAACTTCGACCTGGGTGCCTCTGTGTCTCCCACATACATATCTGAAATTTCCTTGGCAAAGTACGTCTTAGCTTGCGGTCTTTTGACCTGCAGAAATATTGGCCTTTGCCTCCCGCAGCTCTGCATACATATCTGAAATTTCCTTGGTGAAGTACGCCTTAGCTTGCGGTCTTTTGACCTGCAGAAATATTGGGATGGAGTGTAAGCCATAGCCACCGCTCAGCATTTCATCAGCTTGTAAGAATTTTCCTCTAGAGTCACCAGTGAGGCCTACCTTGAATGTTGTGGTGAGGAGACCATTCTCCACTGTGAATGGCTCCTCAACGAGCCGAACAACTTTAGCAAATTCAAAACCTCTTAGCTGGTACAATAGGGCACAGAAAGTCAATAAACGATAGCATCACAACAGTTTTTGAGCACTAGAATTTGCTAGGTCAGAACAGAAAAAAGAAACCTGTGCTTCCTTTCCAACCGAATCCATATCAGCCAGGACAGCAGCCCTTGCTCTAGGGTCAGCACAAAGTTGTCTCAAGTCTTCGCACTACATGTTAGAAAGGACAGTTTCGAGCGTAAAAAAACTATGCAAATGTTAAAGACTTGCTTGAGGGTCTTTCTGTCCTGAGTTCTACTGTGAGGAACAATGGACAACATAACGAAGAGAGAAACAGGTTGCAAGCATGAATAGTTGAAAACCAAATGGCTCTTAAGATGGCCACTAGTAAAAATTCCACCTGATCCCTTTGGACCACAGACCACAGCTGAAAATAGAGGATTTAGTGTTCAACGGCCATGCTAAGAGTGAGTGGAAGAGACTGCAACAGTTCCATTCGATATATGATTCAACATTTCAGCTAAAGCATAAAATGGAAAACTAATGCCAGTTTTCATAATTGTAAATTGGATCAGTGTCAGAATTACTTAGAAAAAAATTTAGGGTGCAATAAATAGATGGCAAACGTTATGGTTAAATTTTTTTACCTGGATTCCTTCAGATGCAGCCCAAGCCTTCAAAACCTCTGGTTCAACTGCAACAATACCAACTAGGGAAGAGTTGAAACTATCACCTGCATCCAAAAGAAGAGATTTAGAACATGCATGGCCAAACTGATGGTCATATAGAATATAGAATCATAAATATTACCACATATGAAGCATTGGGCAATGAACTTGCATTTGGCATAAACATTTTCAATCTTCTCTGGAGCTATGTATTCTCCTTGAGCTAACTTGAAGATGTTCATTTTCCTAGAATCCAGGAGAAAATGGAAGGAATTAGCATAGTTAGAAAATAGTGAGATCAAACAGTGCCTTAGGAAAATGTATCAACAATAAAAGCCAAGCAAAAGTGTTCTGCAAGAACACAAGTTCTGAATGGATAATGAGGTTTTGATTCCTTGGTCATTCAGTTGTACAGAAAATCTGACGAGCAAAATGAAGGAATGTTCAATAATTCAGTTACTTTTTTTTTTTGGATGGGCTGCATCATTCATATTTTCTAATTCAGTTGTTTAGCTTTTGCAAGGCTATATATGTTTAGCTTTGTCATTGGATCCATTTAAATTATGCTACTATTATTATTACTGTTAATATGCTATCAAGTACATTATAAAAGAAAATGTATGGACATGAAAAAAAAAAAGATAGTTTCTAGCAAGCTTCGATTTGTTGAATCAAACTTATCTAATAATTTTTCTCCTTAAGAAGAAATAGTTCAAACTTGGAACATCACACCAGATAGTAGGTCTATTCTAGGTCTAGATTCAAAAGGCTCTAGAGATTATTTTATGATGATTTTAATGGATGTGTCGAGAGTCCAAGGGAACTAAAAATATAAATTACAAATTACCATGGCTTAATGAGAGCAAAACAGTGTAATCTTATTATCTTAATTCCAAAACAAAAGCTAAAATATAAAACAGGGCATTTTTTACCTATCAATAATCTTTTAAGCGCCCTCCATGTAGCCACAGACCTATGTCTCCAGTGTGCAACCAACCATCTTCATCAGCGACTTCTTTTCTGTAGTTTTTAAAATGTATTTATTGATCTATTGCAGTTGAAGCTCATTCAGTACAAAGGTAAATTTAAGTGAAGGGTAGATATTTACGTTTGGACTTCATCTTTATAGTAACCACGGAATACTGTAGGTCCTCTAACACAAATTTCTCCACGAGGATAAGGTTGATCGTCGGATGTATAATTCATTTCTGGGACATCAACAAGTTTCACCTCTGAAAATGGAAAAGGAAAGATCTACATTATGAAACTGTGAGAACAATGCACAAGCACAAAGGCATGCCAATTATTTTGAATATGGATGTCCTTTGACTAGTGTCAGGTAAAGAATATTGACATCTTTCTCAAGCAACAGGCTAGTTTTATTACAGAAACATGATCCAGTCAACATGGTGACTACAGGACCTTGCTAAATGGATGACCTCAAGCACGTTAGAGTTAAAACATAAAAAATAACCCTTTAAAATATTAGATGTAATCATGTAAGGCATGGAAACAATAATTTAGGATAAGTTTGTTCAATGCAACTTGCAACTATTTCAGTTTACATTTATTGATTTTCAAAGTACCAACATCATGGCATCATCAATCTAAGACAAGTAAAGCCATCCTAACTTTAGCACGGCTTCTCTATGGATATTAAGAATTCATGGACAATATTTTTCAACACAAGCGCAAATTCTACCCAAACAAATCTATAAATTCCTTGAAATTGAAACACAAGAGCTTACCACAAGATTCAACTGGGGATCCAACATGACCAATTGATTTTTCACCAACATCCATTTGCAGATATGATACAGGATGTCTCTGTCATTCCATAGCCTTCAAGAATTTCACCACCAAAGCATCTATAGTAATTTAAACAGTAATTGTCACTAATCCAAGTCCCAGAAATCATCCAAAAGAACTCAAAAGAAGACAACTTACATCCTAAGGAACTCCATAACATCTGCTGACAGTGGAGAAGCACCTGAACTCATAAGTCTCACCCGTCCACCAAGCCTAGCTTTTATTTTGTTAAATACCAACTTATCCCACACTGGGGATGGATTTTTCCCTGATACCACAAAGTATAGAAGTGACATTTCATTGTGCATACATGCAATGATAAGATGGGATCAAAATGTAAAATTAGATTACTATTTTAGGTTTCTGAAACACCCATTTTGATGCTAACCAAGATATCGCCTTTCTACCCAAAAAAATAGAGGGAGGGGAGGAGGGTTTGGTTGAGACCTTGCTCGCCTATTCCTTTCTACTCAGGAGTCAGGACTCAGGAGATCTCCTTACTATTTATTTTACTAAGTAAGTTGTGCAAGTATCCAATTATCCATGTAAGGCTGATTGGCTGCATCGATCCTATGCTTCACTATGAACGCAGAAGAAATTCTTACACTGTTATCCTAAAACATAAGGGCACCTAACTTCATGAACTGCATACTTTTCTTACCTTTTAAGGATTGCTTGCCTCTTGGCATTGTACGCAGTATGAAACAATTTTTCTTTCAGCCCACCAGACTCCTTCACAGCATTTGTAATTCTACACATCGAATAAGCAAGTAATAGTTAGTAGTATGAACAGAACGTATCACTTTTTAATAATTTATACCAAACATAGAAGTTAGTGGTATAGTTTGTTACGCTGTATAAATTCTGTTATATAACCGGGAACACTCGCAAATACTGTTGGTCTCAAAGCAGCTAGATCATCCATGAGCTTCAAATTATCCTGGAATTTAACATAGTAAGTAAAGATGACAGAGAGTCATAATTGTAGATTTCTAGGTAAAAATTATGGGATGCAAGTACAGATGCATAACTTAGAAATGCCAAATAAATGTTTGCTTCATTACAGTCTACAGACCAGCAAATAAATGAGATAACCATATATGGGTATAGTTATAACCATATATGGGTATAGTTAACTAGTGTGGTGTGGACACAGGAAGTCTACAGAAGGAAAAGTATTTGGATGGTGGGGAAGGTTACAGTGACCAATAAGGGGACATAACAACTGCTACAGGTGAATTTAAACTGATAAAATATTATATTGACGATGAAAGATCCTTCACACTAGTCTACAACTTATCTCTGAATTGCCCAAAGATTTAAAAAAAAAAAAAAAAAACATCATCCAAGAGCAATTCAAGTGCACAATGCATATTTGCAATAGATAATGATTTGACTAACTATCCTGGCTACTATTGGTAGGGTTGCGTTGCGTGGAGGGCAACGGATCAAGGACGGTGAGGAGGAGCCCAAGCAAAATTATCCCAAGCCGACGACGCCTAAGGCAGAGCTGACTACACTGGATGGATGCCTAGAATTTCCGGTTCGGTGGCATACAACTTAATCTTATGAAGCCAAGCAAGATGATAGTACAAAAGGGTGTCCTCTAAAAAGTTCCACAACATGGACTAATTCAGAGAAGAAAATTGAAGTTAATGATAAACTTCACTACTTCAGCCATATGCTAGGCAGATAAACTAACAAACATGCACGTGAGGGCTCAATTCAGACCCAGCTCATAAATAACAGCTTAAACTTGGTGTATGTAAGAGTAGTCCGAGATTTTTTTTCGAACAAGGAACTTCCCCATTTCCATTACTTAAAACGGAAATACATCAGAGTTTTAAGAAGGTTCAGGCAGCAAGAAAGACAAGTTCAGAAACATGGTAGCCATGGGGGACAAGTTAACCCCAAGAACCTCAGACTCTCCACAGACATAACGAACAGAATTAAACACACATGACATCATCTAGACCAGAAGAGCAGTCAGAGATCACTAGTGGTTCTCTTGCAAAAGGAAAAGGCCTGCACAGCTGGTAATGAGCACGAGTTACAGTTCGACCATAGACCGTACGCCTGAACCACATAACAAGATGCTTAAATTATACTCTAGAGGGCACAACACCAGCACGAGCTGCATCATAAGCCTCTGCAAGGCCAGGAACAGAGTCCATGTGACAGTCGATGAACTTTGATTTGAAAGCCTCCTCTCCAAATGTAGCTAATGAGTACATACTCATATCGCTATTCACTAATCCCTTTTCCTGCAGAATCTTTATGACATAACGTCGGGCACTAGCCTCTTCTCCAGGCTGTATGTGAGCAGGATAGGCCTTTCCACAATGTAGTGCGGTTCCAATGCAGCTTCATTGAGTAGGAAATTAATCTTGCGGAGAAGAGTTTCGTCAGATAATCCTAATATAGCTGGGCTCTTGGACACTGCAGTGGAAACCTCAGACTCCGAACAACCAAGAGTCTTCTTAAAGAACTCAAGCTTGGCAGCAACCTTCTCTTTAGAATTACGGGCTACGGCAGCCACTGCATGCTTGAATAGGCCCGAAGTAGGAGGCACCCCAAGTTGTTCCGCCCGTAGCAAAAATTCTCTCACGCGTTCCAGGTTGAAGGTAAGCACCCACGGGTTGATTGAACACAGCTTTGCAATATCTCGAACACCCCACTGATGCAACAAAGCAATGTTAGGTTGGATTGTCCTCTCAATGCTCATGCCGAGGAGGCGGATGTTCCTCTTTAGGGCCAGCAGGGCCTTCTCGAACGAGCCGTAGAAGGAGATGAAAAACTCAAGCCTGGGAACCACGCCGCAGCGGCGGCGGAGAGCAAATGGGCCGAGCACGAGGAAGCGAGCGATTTGGGGTGTAGAAAGACCGACACTGTCGCGGAGAGCAAAAAGGCGGGGCGCAATGATCTTCACCGAAGCGCGGAGGAGCAGCGGGTCCGCGGAGACGACGGCGGCGATGTCGGCGCGGGAGAGGCCGACGCCGGCGAGCATGGCGATGATGGCATCGGGGTTGGAGGCGGAGTTGAGCCGGGAATGGAGAGCTCATCCAATGATCTCGTGGATCCATTGGATAATAACTGGCGGGACAACTTCTTGGACACCTCTGCGGCTTGTGTTGCGGTGAGGCCGCAAGAGGCGACGAGGTAGTCCTCGAGGGAGAACGGCGCGGGGGGAGGTGGAGAGGAGGCAGCAGGGGCGGGGATGGATGTGGGCGGGCAGCGGTGTTGCGGCGCGGAGCAGGGGAGGAGGCGACTTCGAGGCGCAACATCGCCGAGGCGGAGGAGCGGCGCCGGCGCTGGCGATGACAGGTCTGGCCGCCGCGAGTGGAAACGAAAAGGTTGGATGACCTGCTCTACTCAGCCAATGGGGATCGATCCCACGGCCATTCAGAGCAAAGCAGATCAAAGCACAAAAAAAAAAAAAAAAAAAAAAAAAAAAACACGCACAAAACAGCAGGCGCAGAACAAAGCGGATCAAAGCACACACAGAACCGCAGGTGTGGATCCAGTAAAGGATATTGGGCATGCACATGTACGAGTACGCTTGATAATCTTTGGAAAGGATCAAAATGGCAGGCATAATACATATATACACCTGATAATCTTTGATATTTATCTGCTTGGCATATATACCTGTCCTCAAGAACATTATCAGTCAGCAAAAAAATAGCTGGTCGATAACAACATAATATTTACCTTGTAGAACAGAATATCTAATTGCCTCTTTGAATAGCTCAAAGCTTGAGCTCTCCTGTTTTTAGTTTTGGCGGAAATTAGGGTGCACATGGACCACAAGTTAAATAAAACAACAACTGTGAACATAAGTTTTTTTGCGACTGTCTAAAATTATTTCACACAATGTGGAGCTCTATATCAAATCTTTGTGTTTCTAGGTATACAAAATAACACTATCAAACTTATTCTAAAGAGACTAATATGATGTTATTTTTTACTTGAACAAAACGTGCAATATAGGAATTGACTTTTCCAAATTCATATAAGCCTCAACTAAAAAGGAAAAAAAGTTTGGTATACGGCTGTGCATATCTACTAGTAAGAAGAAAAAACTTATAAATATCATGCACATTCTATAAATAAATCTTTTGAGAATTACTTCTTAGAATCACAAAACTGAACAAACTGGTAACAAAGAGTCACTTAGATTGCAGAACAATTGCCTCCCTTATTGGATGGCCTTATTATTTACTGATGAAGGGCATGTCCCTTGAGAGATCAATTTACATCTTAATCTTATGATAGTACAGAAGGGACATGTCCTCTATATATATTGTATGAAAAAAAAAGAATGAACAAGCCAAAAAATTAGTATTCCCTCATTCGAAGTTGTTGCCCTACATCTTGCTGTTTATTTTCAGCTGTTAGCTTATCATTTCCTTACAAGCAGACCAAACGGACAACAATCTCTGGTACATCAGCAGAGGTCCGCAACATCCAAAACAATTAAATAGAAATCACAAGTATATTTGGCCCTTACAACATTGCCATTACTAAATTGTTTCATACAGAGTTTCTTCACTGTAGTGATTTAAGCTGCTACCTGAAACTATTTGTTCCATCTCATACAATGTTAGCATGCATCAGTAGAAACCAAATAATCCATTGAGCTATTGAGACCAAAAGTAAAACATTTGTTGGAAAATGAAATGCTGATAAAATGGTTGGACAAAAGGAAAATTTTATACTGTCAAAAATCATATTAGGTAAAAAAGTTCCACAACAAGGACTAATTCAGAGAAGAAAATTGAAGTTAATGATAAACTTCACTACTTCAGCCATATGCTAGGCTGAGAAACCAACAAACATGCACATGAGGGCTCAATTCAGACCCGGCATATCAATAACCACATCTTAAACTTGGTCTATGTAAGAGCAGTCAGAGATCACAAGTGGTTCTCTTGCAAATGGAAAAGGCCTGCACAGCTGCTAATGAGCAAGAGTTACAGCTCGACCATAGAACTGCCGTAAACCCAGAACGCATAGTATGACATCTTGGAAGAAAAGCCTTATAAATAGCACCAGCGCTCATACATACACAGGTTATAAGAGTATAAATATTTCTGAGAGGAATTCCTACTTCTTAACATCAAAACTAAACATGCTGGTAACAAAACAAGTTTGAGATTTCAATGCAAACCTCCCAAGGCTCAAGGAGGATACATGTGATACTCATTCAGATCCTTGCATCTGCCATCTAACATAGGCAGGACTCATCTTGAATCTCTCGCAGGACTGTAGTCACACAAGGCAGAAGCCATAAAAAACACAGCGGTTGTGGTGCTTCCAGATTGTCTAAGCGAGAGAAAAAAATGTCTAGGCCACCAGAAAAAGAGAGAAAATGCCTTTACACGTCGCCTTCTGGACCCACTTGGCTGCAAGGCAGCCTCAATCCTAGTCCTGGGCTCCTGATGCAACGTGCAGTAAGCTGATCTGTTGTGGCATCATTGCCCAGACATGAAGAGAGAAGCTTAGGTAGCAAGTCCAGATGCCAGTATAGAAAGAATATATTCTCTCTTTGTATATTATGTAAAAAAAAAAAAAGAAAGAAAGAAAGAAAGAACGACAAATTTGTAGTGTCATATGAAGTCATCTCCCTTACAACATGCCATTTATTTTCATATTAGCACTTCATTCCTTTACAGCCAAACAGACAACCGTCTTTGGTCCATGCAATCCAAAACATTTCTTAGAAATCAATAATATTAAGTTGTTCTTTCAACATTGGCATCACCAAATTGCATCATAGAGAGTTTCTTCTAAGTAGCGATTTCAGACACTACCTGAAACTACTAGTTCAGTCTTATAGAATGCAAATATTGGTAACCCATTCAGCTAGTGACAGCTATGTAAAACATCTGTGGTAATAAAACATACTGATAAAAATTATTAAGATAAAAGGAACCAGCACTCTCAGATCCCAATAAGCTTATTAAGTTCTACAACAAAGACTTATTCAGAGAAGGAAAACTAAGTCAAGGAGAACATTCAGCCATGTCCAAACTTCTAAGCAGAAGAAGAAACTAACAAGCTTGAACATTAAGGCTGTAGAATAAGTCACACTCAGCTCCATCATAAACTACTTATAACTTGAAATTTGAAATATACATTAGTCAGAATTCACTAGTGGTTCTCTTGAAGAAATCAGGATCGAAAATGCCTGCACAGTGGACAGCTGCTAATGAGCATGAGTTACAGTTCCACCATGTACCTAGCCGCTTCTCCAGGCCAAAAGGAGATGCTAAATTAAACTTTAGAAGGCACAATACCAGCACGAGCTGCAGCATAAGCATCAGCAAGGCCAGGAATAGAGTCCTTGTGACAGTTGATGAACTTTGATTTGAAGGTCTTCTCTCCATAAGAAGCAAATGAGGGCAACCTCGTATCGCTATTCAGAAATCCCTTTTGCTGCAGGATCTTCATGACATAATGCCGGGGCACTAGCCGCTTCTCCAGGCTGTATGTGAGCAGGATAGGCCTTTCCACAATGTTCTGTGGCTCCAACGCAGCTTCTTTGACAAGGAACTCGATCTTGCGAAGAAGTATCTCGTCAGATATTGCTATTATACCTGGCCTCTTGGACACTGCAGTGGAAAACTCAGACTCAGAACAACCAAGAGTCCTCCTAAAGAACTCAAGCTTGGCAGCAAGCTTCTCTTCGGACACACAGGCAAGGACGGCAAGTGCGTGCCCAAACAGCCCTGAAGTGGGAGGCACCCCAATTTTTCCGCCCGCATCAAACACTCCTTCAAGCATTCCGGGTTGTAGGTGATCAACCGCGCGGAAGATGAACACAGACACA
Source organism: Hyparrhenia diplandra (assembly GCA_015847255.1). Lineage (NCBI taxonomy): Eukaryota > Viridiplantae > Streptophyta > Magnoliopsida > Poales > Poaceae > Hyparrhenia > Hyparrhenia diplandra. Next base: position 20,831 of record JADLZK010001722.1, read on the forward strand.
GTTGGACAATATCTGGAACACCCCACTGACGCAGCAAAGCAATGTTAGGCTTGACTGTCCTCTCAATGCTCATACTGAGGAGGCGGGTGTTCAACTTTAGGGCCACCAGGACCTTCTCGAACGAGCCGTAGAAGGAGATGAAGAACTCGATCCTGGGAACGACCTCGCTGCGGCGGCGGAGATCATCTGAGCCGACCAGGAGGAAGCGAACGATTTGTGGTGTAGAAAGACCGATGCGGTCACGGAGAGCAGAAAGGCGGGGCGCGATGTTGTTCACGTCAGCGCGGAGGAGCAGCGGGTCCGCGGAGACGACGGCGGCGATGTCGGCGCGGGAGAGGCCGACGCCGGCGAGCAGGGCGATGATGGCATCGGGGTTGGAGGCGGAGTTGAGCCGGGAATGGGAGAGCTCACCCAATGATCTCCTGGATGTGGATAATAACTCGCGGGACAACTTCTTGGACACCTCGCAGGCCTGTGCTGGGGCGAGGCCGCAGGAGGCGACGAGGTAGTCCTCGAGGGAGAAGGTCTTAGGGGAGGTGGAGGTGGAGGTGGAGGTGGGAGAGGAGGCAGCAGGGGCGGGGATGGATGTGGGCGGGCAGCGGTGTTGCGGCGCGGAGCAGGGGGGAGGAGGCGACCTCGGAGGCGCAACATCGGCGCGGTGGAGGAGCGGCGCCGGCGCTGGCGATGACAGGTCTGGCCGCCGCGAGTGGAAACGAAAAGGTTGGAAGACCTGCTCTACTCGGCCGAGCTCTACTAGGGACGCTGCGTACCAGGCCAGAAATGCGGAAACCCCACTCTGGCCCGCCCAGTGCCCCACCCGGGCCGTGGCCCAGTTGGCCCAACAGGAAATTCTGAACAAAGCCCACCACCTCTTAAAAAGACGTTCGCAGAGTTTTTTTTTTTTTTTAGATTCCACGTCCCCCAGAGTGAGGCGAGCCGCGAGCCACATTGCTGTGCCGGCAAGCACCGTCGCGCCCGCTCGCCAACAGAACCACTACGGCTTCTGCCGTGGCCCGTGGCCGAAACCCGTCGGTACGGCAGAATGGGCGAAACCGGACGGTGGCGACAAGTCATGGAGGTTGAACGTCTGACTCGCGACAAGTCAAGCGGGGATGTGGTTCTCAGTTCTGTACTCGCCGGAAAAACACAAGCGCGGACGACGACGCACGCAAGAGCACGAGGAGCGCCGAGAGCGACTACGACCGTTTGTTCCGTCGTGACCATAACAAAACATCCATCCCGGCAAAAATATTCAGTGCGTTGTGCTTTTCTGCTCTGCTCCTCCACGTGCTCGACAGGAGAACAAGTGGGGAACGCGAACAGGACAACGCGCGTGCGAATTCAAGTGGCACATACTGCTGCTACTGTAGAAACTCCTCCTAGTACAAAATGATCTGTTTTTTTAGGAGAAAAAAACGAGGCAAGAGTCAAAGAAGACGCGCCTGCCTCTCTGCCTGATGTTGGCATCAGTTCTACTTCCAGGAGTAGTTTGGCTATTGTTTGGAAAATGGAAACCTTCGGCAAAAAAACGACGGATCCGCCGGTCAAACAGACACGACGATGAAAAACGGGCGGATGGATTTCGCATGGCGTCCGAAAGCTTCCCCGGTTGACATTTGATGAAGAATGAGTGGTCTGACTCTGACTGGCTGGGGCTGCTGCTACAAGCCTAGTACAACTACCAGGTGCTGACACGAAAGCTTTTTTTACGAGGGGCACACATGACACATTGACGGATCCAACACTGACCGGCGGCCATGGATTTCCAACCGTGATTATGATGCTTTGCTTCTTCTGCAACGGAAGGTACAGGTTGACATTTTGGCGAGTGAGTGGTATACCTGATGGTGATCGGTCGATGCTTCAAGGAACCGGCGAGAGATGAAAGTCAAAATGTACTTTGGGGGCACCTCAAATTACGTAACCAGTGTAGTGTGCGGTTCAACCTCCGTCGGGTCCATCTGTTGTTTCTTTCTGAACAGAGTTTGGTCAAACAAATCACCCTCTCAGTCTAAGCCTTCGTTTAGTCAACCAAAATGGTTTATAGCTTTCTCGAAAATATATGTGGATGGAGACTGGACATTGCACATTCTCTTTGTGTGGTTGATCTCCCGACATGGTTGATCGGCTCCATGACATTTTGTAGATTTTTTTTTGGGAAACAGCCACGAATAAATTGTTACATGTATTAATAGTTGCTTGCATTTGACGTAGTATCTTATGATTTTATTACCTCTGATTTCATTTACCTTTTATCATCATCAAGTTTTAGAGCTTGATGCATAGCTGTGATCCTAATTGTGGTGGCTAGATCTTTAACAAAAAGCAAGAAAGTTCGTCATAGTACGTTGCTCTTTAGCAATTGCACAGCTAGCATAAGTTGGATGTGTTAAGTTAGTACATTGATCGGGCTATGATTCCATGCTCACTTGAAGCAGAGGAGCCTGAACCGATTTTTTTATTGATGACGAAATGCTTGAATGGATTTGCAATGCGAGTTTTGAAAAGCTGACTTGTTCCAAATCGGTTCTAGTTGACTTGTTCGCTTGTTAGGAAGGAGTCATGAGGCCTCTTAGAACCATGGAGGCATGGAATGTTGGGGTAGAGGTGGAGGCACCTAAGCACCCAGGTCTTACCGCAGTAAAATAAAATAAAACTAGACCCAACCTAGGAGAAACATGCTTTGTATTAGAATTTAAAGAAAATGATAACCTTTAGATGTATGTATGTATGTATGTAGTTGTGCATTTGGTGATTTTATTACCTCTGATTTCCTTTACATTTTTCATCATCAAGTTTTAGAGTTTTTGCGTACCCACCCTTATATTTGTGGTTTTTAGATCATTAACAAAAAGTCAGAAAGTTCGTCATAGTACATTGCTCTTTAGCAATTGCACAGCTAGCATAAGTTGGATGGGTTAAGTTAGTACACATTGATCAGACTATGATTCCATGCTCACTTGAAGCAGAGGAGCTTGAACATTTTTTTTTATTTTATTGACGAGTTTTGAATGAATTAGGATGCGAGTCTTGTGCTTTTTGTTCCGAATCGGTTCTAGCTGACCACTTCTCTTTTTTTTTTTTATTTTTGAGAAGAAACATGTTATAATTTTGGTGTATACAAAATGCTGTTTTACAAACAAATCCCAAGAAAATAAATTCAAAGAATTCAAAACATGTTTATGTTCGAAGCTTTCAAAATTTTAATAACCGGTCCCATTGCACATGTCCCACTCCGTGTCTACTTAATTTCGTACAGTACCAAAGTAGGAACGGCTTGATCAGTTTCTAGTTCAACGTACAAACTATAGGATCATGCATCGGCCAAGCCTCTGACTACAACAACCTCACTATTATAATGCAAATGCAACAGTACATATTAACCAAAGAACATTGGCACTTGAGCATGCCTGGGTCAACTTTATCATATATAATAAAAAAACGTACTCTGCTTGAAAAAAATAAGTGTTCTTGTGGATTTGATTTTGCACGCCTACGGTGAGGATCAACCTAATCCAAGTTAGCATGATGAGAATTTATTGGGTGCGTGCCAGCACTGAGTTAATTCTTGTTTAGTCATCGGTCCAAAGACCAGTACACATTACCACGCCTTATAGTTAGTACTATTTTGGAACAGTCTGGCGTCAACTAGCCATAATGGGGCAGCAAACATTATGACCTAAGACTTCGATCAAGACCCTGCACTGGCGTTGAAGATTTAGCGGACCATTTTTATTTTTCAGTCTTGCAGCGAGGCCTTAATTACTAGCTTGGAACTGCCTATGTGGGAGGTGGGATACTATGAATTTAGGAGACCTGAGCAGATTCAAAAAAAGTCGATTGCAAGATTAAGATTTCCTTTGGTTTTCAGTCGATGGTTTCTTTTTAATTACATGTTAGAAGGAGCCATGAAGTCTTAGAATCACGGAATAATGTTTAATGTAGAGGTATCCCAGGCGCCAGCCCAAACCTTACAAGATTGCAGTGTTTATCTTACATTTTTCATTTGTAAATTGAAGTTTTTGTTTTCAAATACAGCTTCTTGTGTTTTTAATATACATGGTTGTTCGGACCACTTCATAGATTTGACGCATCGTTTTATTTATATTTATGTTTCTTCCCCATTATGATATCCACTAGGTTTATAAGAAATATGGATTAGTAAAAGGAACCTTCTAGTGTTTAAAAAGTGATTTGCAATTTGTGTGAAGTGGTTAGTACTTTATATTCAGTGCCTGAAATTATAATTTCTTTTGCATAGAAAATGCTGTATTACAAAACATATTGACTCAAACATGTTTATGTTCCCTGCTTTCAAAATTGTAATAACCGGTCCCATTGCAACGGTCCCACTCCGTGTCTATTTAATTTCGTACAGTACTCTGAGTAGGAACGGCTGGATCAGTTTCTAGTTCAACGTACAAACTATAGGATTTATAAAATCGTTTCCCATGCATAAGCCTCTGACTACAACAACCTCACTATTATAATGCAAATGCAATAGTACATATTAATATCGAGTTGGCAAGAGCATGCCTATGCAGACTTTACATGGCACTGAGCCGGGTGAGCTTTGGCTTTGGGTCCAAACGGTTTCCATTGATTTTTGCAAACTAGTCATACACTATGTCTAGAGCATGAAAAAGAAATGAATTTAGAAAAGCCAAAGCCGCAACTAGGTTTGCTGCAACTGTAATAAAAACGTACCCTGCTTGAAAAAATAAGTTTTGAGGATTTGATTTTGCACGCCTACGTGAGGATCAACCTAATCCATGTTAGCATGATGCATAGTGGGTGCGTGCCAGCACTGAGTTAATTCTTGTTTAGTCATCGGTCCAAAGACCAGTACACATTACCTGCCTTATTTATAGTTAGTATTTTGGAACAGTCTGGCGTCAACTAGCCATAATTTAGGAGGGCAGCACACATTATGCCCTTTGACTTGTGCTCCTCACCCCTGCACTGGCTTTGATTTAGCCGTACTCAAAAAAAAATTTCAGTCTTGTGATTATGCAACGGGTACTAGCTTGAACTGTGGGAGGTGGGATATGAATTTAGGAGTTGGTGAGCAGATTCAAATTGATTGCAATGCAAGCTGACGACGTTTACTTTATATCATTTCATTTTAATTACATGTATACTATGTGCGACAAAAAGTCAAAACGATGTCATCATAATGTTTAATGTGCCATATCCCATTAAAGTCCAAACCAAATATTCCCTCCATCCCAAATTATAAGTCGTTCGACGCTTTTTAACAAGGGAGTCCGGACACGGAACCATTGACCATTCGTCTTATTCAAAAATTTTGTCGCAAATATTGTCAAATTCAAGTCATTCTTTAAAACTTATATTAATAAAAAAGTCACGGGCAAAAAAGTGATATTTTGTATAAATTTTTGAATAAGGCAGTGGACAAATTTGTTGTTAAAAAGTCCCGACTTATAATTTGGGATGGGAAAGTCCAAGATTGCAGGTACATCTACTCTACATTGAATATTACACACACACACACACCACCGGAGTTCGGACCACTTCATAGAGTGACGCATCGTCTTATTTATATATGTTTCTTCCCCCATTAGATGCCACTAGGTTTTGCTTAGAAATATGGACTTGACAAAGCGTAAAAAAGAACCTGCTTTAAAGTTTTTATTTGAAAGTTGTGTGAAGTGGTTTGTGGGTCCAAACGGTGCCTGAAATTGTGAAAATCTAGCCTGGACTTGTGTCTGTCAACGGAGCTACGGGAGATGGAAGAGTTCGGGCGCATGCCGCATTGCTTGGTTTGGTGCAACGGTGCGTTGCTTGGTTGGCCACTTTGGCTCCCAGCATCTGGGTTTACCGGCGGCGGCCGGTAGCAGAGCAGGGCAAAAGCAAAGCGAGGAACAGTCCACTCCACTCCACCTGCACTGACCACTGTACACTGCACAGAGCGTGAAAAGAGGCTCATCAAGGGAGGGAGCAAGTAACCTTCTGCAAATCACATGGGACTGACTCACTTAACTGCTGCCTGCGGTGAGCCGGTGATGCCATCACGTGTTAGGTTCAAACAGTTTGCTGCACTGTAAAGTGCCCTCTGTTTTATTTATTCCATTTCCATCAACTAGGACTCATCAGCAACATGACAAACATTACACTCTGCTGTGTGCTACTGCTGACTGTTCCACACACACAAAGAGTACGTACTACTTGCTACTACTGCGTCTTTCACCGAGAGCCTGCCTCTGTAGTCTGTAGTGATGTGCACAAAATTTGCTACGAGCTGCCGAACACCTTTGCTGTCCCTGTGAGCAGCAGTACGTGCAGTAACAAGATCGATTCATGGATCGACCGGACGTCCCAATTGACTCTTCTCAGTCTTTTCAGGGTCGAACTGTATACTAACAAGGACAGGACACGGAAGAACTGAAACGATACAAACCTCCTTCCCTTTCCGGTCCGGCCCATGTTTTCCATGCATTGCATTGATCCAGTAGCAGGGACGGACAAACTCGGGATTTGGTTGTTGATCGTTGTATTTTTGCTCCGCTCTGTCTGGCTCCGCTCGCAATTCGCCAATTCGCAGCCGGTGACGATGGCGACGGAAAGGGGAGGTGGCCCGAAAGTCCATGCGCGCACACTCTCTTGTCTGATCAATTCCATCCCAGTTCAGTTCCGTGCCCACTGGTACACCCATCTGCAGGTCAACCTCCCCCCACGGGGCCCCCGTCGTCCCCTCGCGCCATTAACAAGCCTCCACGAGGCCACCATCCATCCATCGATCGATCGAAACCTCCGTCGAAACGACCGGGGCGATGGTGCCGGTTGCCCGGAGGGAATCTGATTCGATCGGCCCGCCCGCCCGGCCGCGGTTCACTCGGCGGACAGACGGTGGGTGCGACCCATCGATTCCTACGGGTCCGTGCGTGTGCGCCGGCGCGGTCGTTTCGTTCCGTTCGTTCGGTGTTTCCGTCGGGCCTCGCTCGCTCGCTTTGCTGGATTTTCCCGTGATATGATATGATGCCGGCCGGGGCGACGTCTGACTTATCTTTTTGTCTCGCAAAAAAAAGATTCGTCGGAAGATCTTCTGATGATCTCGGACCTGCTGCACGATAACAGGATTTGTGAAAAACGGTTGGTTGTCCGGACACGCGCCGGCCTGAAACGCGCCTGCCTGCTGGAAATGGAAGGTCTGTCTGCTGCCGCCTGCCGATAACAAGTGTCCGTCCGTCTTTCTCGTGAGCCTGTTTAGACGAGTGTTCTAGTAACGAGTTTGGGTGTCGACGTACTGGCCATAACGGTGTCAAACGTTACTTTCTGTGTTACAGTAGTATACTACGACTAATAAGCCTTTTATTAAAGTGGATAACGATACCCCTAACCCTGAGAGACATGACGAACATGACCTAGAATTAATCGAACCAACCACATAGTTATATACAAGGGCAAATACATCTATACTAGTGCTGGTTTCCAACGACGTATACTGCTGGTAAGAGCGATCGAGCAGGTGTCACTGCTGACGACTTAATTGGCAAAAAGGTGAATCCTGATCCTGGTCCTAGACTCGTAGGTGATTAATGTGACAGCAGTTTTAGCCGCCGGCCCTAGGTTGACAGCCACACGAAGCTGACGAACACGAGCCACAGCTCAAGGTCGTAGCTCTGCTCCTACCATGTGTCGAGTCGAGCCACACCACACAGCCCTCCACAGGACCAGGGCGCGTCATCGTCGTCTCGAGGCTCTTGTTTCCCTTTGACCCGGGGAACCGACCGTGGTGCTTCTTGTTGCGACGCTGCAAGTCTCGTCCCCGGATGTCGTTTCCTCCGGACGATTCTTGTAGTGCAACTTTTGTCAGGTACTACGTATGTATATACAGCACGTACTACGTACAAAAATACACGCCGTCGGTACAGTACAGAACAACGGCGGCGTCTTGCTGCCAGTAGTATATACTACTGTCACGAAAGTGAAATGAAGGACCCGGTGGTGGTTTTTGTCACGCGGTGGGGCATATAGTACAATACAATAATCGCATCCGCCAAAACGACTTGACTTGGATTTGGATCGGATGCGGGATGCGGGATGCGAGATGCCTCGCTCCCTCCCTTTGGAAAGTTGGGACGTGCAGCCGTGCAGGAAGGACCCCGGTGGGCAAAAGCAGCCGATCGAATCCAACTGGACCTGCGTACTAGTGTACTACTAGTAAGTAGCGTGTCATGTGCCCATGTGAAGTGCACCATCTACTCCCCTTATTATGGACCTAGATAGATGCGGCTGCCGGCTACTTAACCAATAACCGTGGCTGAATTTATTCGATCGTAGTATCGCACACACCCGAAACTGGAAAGGAACAACAGCACAGCCAACATCAGGAACACGCAAAAAGGCAGGAGCTAGCGAGCTACCACCGGGCTACTACCGGCTACTACTACCTGCCTACGCGAGCTGATCGAGCTGAAATCAGCTCTCAGATAGTCAGAAAAGTCAAGGACTGACTCGATCAGGCTCGAAGTCACGACGAACGAACAAACTCCAAGGTTGCGAGTGCGACGCCTGAGATGCAATTGCAGCCACACATGCGTGCGACCGGCGACCAACTCAAACGATGGACCTTGTGGGGGCTGCGCTGCCTGCCTCGTTTTCCAAAAGCCTAAAAACGGCAGGCACCCTCCTCCTGCCTCCACTAGCTCGCAGCCAGCCTTCCAGCGATGGACGGGGCAAAAAAATCCACCCGCCCCGCTGACCTGCGTGCGTGGTTGGTTCTTGGCTGAGCTGGCCTAGCTAGTGGCCTGCTATCGACGGCCGCGGACAAGGCGAATGAGACGAGTGAGAGCAGAGACCTGAGAGCGAGCATCGCCGAGCACGGCCACCAGCGGCGTACGTACGTGCGCGCCCACGTGAACGGACGGACTCGCTTGCCTCTGCGGTCCCCCAACCACTCCTCCGATTGGTTGGCTGCGTTCGTTCACCGGACCGGAGCGCCCGCCCCAGGGGTGAAGTGGCGTGGCCGGTTTCCCCACCTGCCCCCGCGGAGGCGGAGCGGTAGCGCACGCTTGTTCCGTGCGGTTTCGGCGCGCTGGGGACGCTGGTCGGGTCGGCTTGGGTCGTCGGGTCACGCAGAAATCGCGTCGTCGTCGCGAGGTCCACGGCTGGGATGCCGACGAGCGCCGGTTCCGGCCGCTACTAGACTCGATCGTCCCGGGCGCGCTGAGGAGGATCGATCTCAAGTCAGAGCAGCACGCGTCGCGTTCGCGTCCGTCTCCTGTGCATGGCCCAGAAAACGCTGCCTGGTCTGACTTTCTGGAAGGCACGTGCTCGTTCTTTCGTACTGCCCATCTTCTTGTTTGTCAATTATATATGTTGCGGTTACGTCACAGCAATATCACTCGTCAATGAGACTCGCGCTAGTAATGAGTGATTTCTGTTAGATAATTAGGCAATTTCCATGTTATTTTAATTCCATAAATTAACATTATGATGACGACATATAAAAGACATTTAATCATTGAAAGCATGATGTCAAATATATCCATTAAAATATGGAACATGTGGCCGCTAATCATGTATATATCAAAAGCATAAAAGCATGACACATGTAGCATAACAGTAAAGTGTGACATATATTTTATAACAGCAACAGACACAAGATAGCATGTGAAACAACAAAATCGAACTACGTAAAACATAAAGACGGTTGCATATGAAACAACAAGGATGAGTAACCGAAACATTCAGGCATGACATATTACTAGCAAAGCAACAAGCATCGGGCAACTCACGAAACAACATAACAAAACCGATGAAACGGACTCATGACATTATGTGAAACAACAGAGATGAACTACAAAACATTCGAAACTGCAGTATGAAAAACGAGAGAGGAGATTAACCGAACATACCCTCCCATGCGCTCCGAGGATCCGCACCTTGTCCAACTTCAATCGTCATGTCGTAGGAGATGAAGACGATCTCTCCACCGAGAAGAAGATGAAGATGAAGAAATCCACTGGTGCTCGAGGAAGAAGACGACGACGACAGACGATGGCGATGGATTGGGCAGTCGCGTAGACGCTCCCCAAAAACCTAATTGTCGATCCCCCGTGCAAGGTCTCGAACGGCAAGGGCTTCAGAGGCACCCGCCCTCCTCGCTCCTCGCGTCTTGCAGAGTCACGAGATGGAGATGACTTCCTTGCAGCTGAACAGTGTTCTGGTGGTTCTCTCAAAATCAGCACAAATGATGGATGTGCTCTTCCTTATATCTCTCACGAAGGATAAGTCAAGAGACAAGTTGAAAGTGAAGGGACTCCGTCACCTCACTTGGGCAAACCAAAGGTCAAAGGCCATCTCACGTTGGCATGTCAAGAGGCATGCACTACCTCACGTGAGCCAGCCAAAAACTCAATAATTTAAACCCTTTCAACTTCCATTCTTGTGCAAATAATATCCATAATTAAATACCATAGAGTTAATGATTTATTGAATAAATCCAACAATCCCCACCAAACTCTAGGGTTTATAATTATGCAATTCCGTAATCACAATTCTTTGATATACCGGTGTTTCGATGGAGACCGTTAAGTTGAACATCCATCTAGAACAAGAGTTTCACTCGGTCCACAACCGAACAATGGACTAAGCCTTGAATTGATAGTTTTGTGCGAGATGAGATTCACTCAAGTCCTTTGTCGATACTAGGCCGCAAAAGACGCCCCCGCTATTTTTGAAGCATATAAGTCATACTTACGTGCCTTTCATGAGTATTTAGGGATTACCCAAGTCCCATAGACCGTGACTAGCGGTCGACTCATATAGGTGTACTCCTCAAAAGATGTTACGTAGGGCAACATCTCATCTTCAACTTAAGACTCTTGGAATACATTAAGGTAAATACCATCCCGCCTTTACAGATAGGAAAGATGTGCATCGAAATGAGTCCGTAAAGGGATCTTTCCTCTCAATCTACTCCTAGCTTGTTTCACCACTCTACTTCACGGGATCTCCGATCACATAGAGCAGGTTACCACTATAGTAGATTTCACGTGGGTCTCATACCCATTTCTCTCGACGCACTTTCTATCACATTACGTGACAGACCCTTAGTGAATTGATATGCCAGATTATTCGACGTGTGGATATAATCCACCGTTATAACTCCGGAGGTTTTCAACTTTCTGACAGATTTCAATCTTCTCTTAACATGCCTTGTAGACTTCATGTTATTCCTGGAACTGTTGACCTTTGTAATCACAGTCTGGTTGTCACAGTTCATGGAAATAGCCGGTATCGGTTTTTCAACTACCGGTAAATCCAATAGGAAATCACGGAGCCACTTTCGGCCTCGGCCCGGCCAGTGTCTAAACGTGAGTTCTGCTTCCATTGTAGACTTCGTTAAGATAGTCTGCTTGCAAGACTTCCAGGAAATAGCGCCACCTCCAAGCAAGAACACATATCCGCTTGTGGCATAAAGCTCATCAGCATCAGAAATCCAGTTGGCATCACAATAGCCTTCTAGCACTTTTGGGTTTCCAGTATAATGAATACCATATGTCATAGTACCTTTCAGATAACGCAATACTCTCTCAAGAGCACGCCAATGATCATCTCCTGGTTTTGACGTAAACTGGCTCAGCTTGCTCACAGCATAAGAGATGTCAGGCCTTGTTGCACTCGCAAGGTACATGAGTGAGCCAATGATGTGGGAGTATGTCAATTGATCCCTTGCTATTCTTCGATTTTTCCTCAATAGCACACTAGGGTCATAAGGTGTAGGAGCGGGATCACAGTCACTAAAACCAAAGCGACTTAATACCTTTTCCACATAATGGGATTGTAACAAAGTTACCCCACCATCACCTTCTCTAATGAGTTTGATGTTTAGAATGACATCAGCTTCTCCCAAATCTTTCATTTCAAAATTGCTCGATAGAAGATTCTTCACTTCCTCAATCACATTGAGATTAGATCCGAAGATCAAGATGTCATCAACATAAAGGCATAGTATAACTGCCTCACCCCCACCATACCGATAATACACACACGAGTCTGCTTCATTCACAACAAAGCCAGCAGCTGTAAGAGTATTATCAAACTTTTCATGCCACTGCTTAGGAGCTTGTTTTAGGCCATATAATGATTTTATCAACCTACACACCTTGTTCTCTTGACCATCCACAATAAATCCTTTCCGGCTGATCCATATAGATCTCCTCATCCAACTCTCCATTTAGGAAAGTCGTCTTAACATCCATCGATGAATGATAAGACCATAAGAGGCTGCCACGGAAATTAATGTGCGAATTGTAGTCAACCGAGCAACTGGTGAATAGGTGTCAAAGAAATCTTCACCCTCCTTTTGGGTATATACTTTGGCCACAAGCCTTGCCTTGTACCTCTCAATAGTACCATCAGGCCTAAGCTTTTTCTTGAAGATCCATTTGCAACCTATAGGTTGACAACCATAAGGACGGTCAACGACCTCCCACGTTCCATTAGACATAATAGAATCCATCTCACTCCTTACTGCTTCCTGAAGGGTCGAGATGGGGACTAGAGGGGGGGTGAATAGTCCCTTCTAAAACTAATTGCAAAGGCTAACCGAATACAATTGCGGAATTAAACTTATCGGTCTAGCCAAGACTTCACCCCTCTAATTAAGACTCTAAATCACCTCACAAAAGATCCTACACAAGAAGAGTGAGGTGACAAGCCTAGCTTGAGCTCCTAATCAATTCTAATGCAAGGTCACACAAACCTAAGCACTAGTACTTCAAGCACGGGTGAGCTCCTACACAAATCTAGTAAGCACAAGCACAAAGCTCCTAAGCTCACTAGATGCACAATGGACAAGGCAACACACGCCTAACCCAAAGGCTCAAATTACCTAGCTACACAAGCTAAGCAAAGTAACTAAACAAGCTACACAAGCTAGATAGATACAACTACACTACTCAAAACACAAGCACTATATATATATGAATATAAGAAAAAAGCTTGTGACGAAGAGATTGCAAACCACCGCGAAGTGTGGACACAAGATGACACCGGTGATTTTTTACCGAGGTCTCGGAAAGCTTGCCAACTTCCCCCAACTCCTCGTTGTGTCGACCAACACTTTAGTGGTTCCACGGTTTGGCGAATCACCCGGTGATGATTCTTAAGCTTAATGGCCAGTGCCAAATCCCACAGCTGGGAGCTCGATCGAGTCCCTCACACAGTGTGAGTCCTCTAGCCAATCCCTCAGAGGGTACCATGTGAACCCACACACAAGTGTGGTAGCTCAATGACACGCTCCACTAGAGTTGCTCTTCACGATCCCCGCGAGGTGAGCACGAACCTCTCACAATCTCTTCTTCGGAGCACCGCACAAGCTTCCTTGCGTGCTTCACGAAGTCTCTTGCCACCAAGCCGTCTAGGAGGTGGCAACCTCCAAGAGAAACAAGCACACCGGCTTGCAACACGATCACCTAGTGCCACGAATGCGATCTCTCAACGCAACGCACTAGAAATCGATCTCTCACTCAATCGGATGAACGATATCAAGCATATGTGAGTGGGAGGGCTCTCAAGCACTCTCAAGCATGGACACAAAGTCCCCAAGGTGCTAAGCACCAGCCATGGCCGACCACAACCTCTATTTATAGCCCCCAAGCCAAATAGAGCCGTTGGGGTCCAAACCACGTTTTCTGCGGCCGGGCCGGACGCGCCGACCGGACTCACCAGCGAGTCCGGTCATGAGTCCGGTCATAGCGTCCGGTCGACGCGTCCGACAAAATTCAGGCTGCAGAGCTCTCTGCCGGACGCACTGACCGGAGCCTCCGGTCGGTGCGTCCGGTCGCGCCATCGTGCGTCCGGTCACCGCGTCGGTCCGGACTACACCGCCGGTAAAACGGCGATATCTCCTTCATCCGAACTCCGTTTTCGATGATCTTGGACTCTATGGAAAGCTTACTCAGAGGGCTACACAACCCACATGGTTACTTGATCAAACTCACAATGGATCAAAGCAGTATTCCACTCTAAGAGCAGTCCAAGTGTCTGAGAAACACCGAACAACTTCTCCTTTGCAAATATGCCAACACCACCAAGTGTACATCACCATGTGCATGTGTGTTAGCATTTTCACAATCATTTTTAAAGGATTTTCTCTTGCTCTTACCACGCCACTCGATCCTAACACATCGCAAAGTTAGATCGCTCAAGTGGCACTAGATGACCGATATGCAAACAAGTTTGCCCCTCTTGATAGTACGGCCATCTATCCTAAATCCGGTCATAAACTTCTCTAAGCACCAATGACCGGCGAAATGAAATGCCCTATAGGTTATACCTTTGCCTTGCGCATTTCCATTCCGCTCCATCTTCAAGTGCCGATGCAACACATGCACCAACATGATCACCAAATGATATGATCCACTTCATATCATCACGTGACACTATTGGTCCATCGATCTTGACCTCACTTGCTCTTCACCGTTCGCGTCGGTCCGTCGGCGCCAAGTCTTGCCTAAGCTTCACCGCCCGCGGTCCATCGCTTCACCGCCTCGACTTGCCCTTCACACTTGCAACCGGTCCATCAAGCCAAGCCTTGTCTTGATCTTCACCACCTTGGTCACATGACTCCATGTCATGTCTCATATGCAATAAAGCTCCTCCATTGCATCATCACATGTGAACTAATCTCCTGTGTATTATCTCAATCACACATTATTAGTCCACCTAATGTTGACACTCAATTACCAAAAACCACAAGGGACCTTTCACTTCCTTCCACAAGTCAGCATCAGGAGAAGAATATGCCTCTCTAATGGTGGTTGGTGTGTCTTCCACAAGGTACACTATAAAGTCATCACCAAAGGATTTCGCAACCCTCTGTCTCTTGCTCTTTCGAGTGACTGTAGTGTTATCCTCCTCAGGGATGTGCACATGAGAATCCTCAGCATGATCTATAGGATTAGACAGTGCATGCTCATGGGGAATTATAGTCTCATGACTTGTTTCACTAGGTGTATTCTTCATTGGAAATTCATTCTTAAAGAATGTAGCGTCTCTTGATTCCATGATTGTATCAACATACATATCAGGCACATCAGATTTTATGATTAAGAACCTATATCCAGTGCTGTGAAAGGAATAACCAAGAAAAACACAATCAACAGTTTTAGGCCCAAGTTTACGCTTCTTGTTGATTGGCACATTCACTTTAGCCAAACAACCCCAAGTGCGCAGATATGAGAGATTTAGTCTTCTCTTTTCCCATTCCTCAAATGGTGTGATCTCTTTGTTCTTTGTTGGAACTCTGTTCAGGACATGACAAGCTGTCAAAATCGCCTCACCCCACCATTCCTTGGATAATCCCGCTGTACTCAACATGGCATTCACCAAATCAGTTAGAGTGCGGTTTTTCCTTTCAGCAATCCCATTGGATTGTGGTGAGAATGGCGGTGTCCTCTCATGAACAATGCCATGTTCCACGCAGAACTCATCAAAAATATTAGAGAAGTATTCTCCACCTCGATCGGACCTTAACCGTTTTATTTTCCTCTCAAGTTGATTCTCAACTTCAGCTTTATAGGTCTTAAAATAATTAAACGCTTCATCTTTTGACTTTAAGAGATACACATAGCAAAAACGGGTGGAGTCATCTATAAAAGTGAGGAAGTATCTTTTACCGCCTTTGGTCAAGATTCCGTTCATCTCACATAAATCAGAGTGAACAAGTTCTAGAGGTGCCAGATTCCTCGCCTCAGCAGCCTTGTGAGGCTTGCGGGGTTGTTTTGATTCAACACACACATGGCACTTAGACTTTTTGACCAAGTTAAATTTAGGAATTAAATTCAGATTTGCCAACCGCATAAGACAGCCAAAACTTGCATGACAAAAACGTGAATGCCATAAATCTGACTCATCAGAAATATCAACAGAATTCACCATTTTATTACACACATCATGCAGTGATAAGCGGAATAAGCCACCGCAATCATATCCTTTACCAACAAAAGAACCATGTCTCGACACAACACATTTATTTGACTCAAGAACAACTTTGTAGCCATCTCGACATAACAAAGATGCACTAACAAGATTCTTCTTTATGGAGGGCACATCTTTGCACGTTCTTCAATGGCACCGTCTTCCCCGAAGTAAACTTCAGAATGACCATACCAACACCAAGAACATGAGCACGCGACCCATTCCCCATCAACAAGGCGCTAGACCTCCCGACCTGGTAGGAAGAAAACAAAGACACATCAGCACACACATGAATGTTTGCACCACTGTCCATCCACCACTCAGGTGAATTACAAACTGAAAGAACAAATGGTAAAGAATTACCATACCCAGATGTTCCATCTCCAGTTTCAATAGTAACAACATTTGCTGATTTCTTGTCCTGCGTGAACTTATCAGGGCATTCTCTTGCCCAATGCTGATCACTGCCACAGACAAAGCATCCTCCCTTTCCCTTATTGTTGTTGTTCTTCTTTTTAAACTGTGCTGTTTGAACAGGCTTGTTTGAGTTCTCTTGCTTGTTTTGGTTTTTCTTCTTGTTAAACTTGCGGAATCCTGAGTTTCTCTTCTACACCACATTAGCAGTAGAGGTCTCAACACCTTTCCCATTGTCCTTTGCTCTAGCTCTCTCCTCTACATCAAGAGTGCCTATGAGCTCTTCCACATTGAACTCCTGCCTCTTGTGTTTGAGAGAGGTAGCAAAGTCCTTCCAAAAAGGTGGTAACTTGGCGATTATATCGCCAGCCACAAACTTGTCAGGCAAAGGACAAGGGAAAAGCTCGAGTTCCTTAGCTAGTGCATGAAACTCTTGAGTCTGTTCCACTACAGATCGGTTCTCAACCATCTTGTAGTCATACAGCTGCTCCATGAGATACAACTCACTAACAGCATCAGTAACTCCAAACTTTCCAACAAGTGCATCCCACAGCTCTTTCCCTTTAGGAAGGATGATATAGCTTTTCTCGAATTTTGCATCAAGTGCACTTATCACTACACCTCGAAAGAGGTTGTCATCGACCTTAAACTTAGCCTCCTCCGTAGGAGACAAGTTATCGAGGCTTGCCCTCGCAAGCATGATAACAAGACATTGCAAGAAGCCACAATTCCATCTTAGCTTTCCACATCAAGAAGTTTTTTCCATCAAAAGGATCGGGGCCTTAACACAAGTAGCAAAACCCTCGACATAAAAATGCCTAGAATTAGATTTTTGGATTGTTAGATAATTAGGCAATTTCCATGTCATTTTAATTCCATAAATTAACATTATGATGACGACATATAAAAGATATTTAATCATTGAAAGCATGATGTCAAATATATCCATTAAAATATGGAACATGTGGTAGCTAATCATGTATATATCAAAAGCATAAAAGCATGACACATGTAGCATAACAATAAAAGTGTGACATATATTTTATAACAAAGAACAAACACAAGATAGCATGTGAAACAACAAAACCTGAACTATAGAAACATAAAGACAGTTGCATATGAAACAACAATAATGAGTAACCGAAACATTCGGGCATGGCATATTATTAGCAAAGAACAAGCATCGGGCAACTCACGAAACAACATAATGTAATCGATGAAATGGACTCATGACAAGATGTGAAACAACAGAGATGAACTATCAAACATTCGTAAACTGGCAGCGCGAAAAAAACGAGAGGAGATTAACCGAACATACCCTCCCATGCGCTCCGAGGATCCAGACCCTTGTCCAACTTCAATCGTCATGTCGTAGGAGATGAAGACGATCTCTCCACCGAGAAGAAGATGAAGATGAAGAAATCCACCGGTGCTCGAGGAAGAAGACGACGACGACAGACGATGGCGATGGATTGGGCAGTCGCGTAGACGCTCCCCAAAAACCTAATTGCCGATCCCCCGTGCAAGGTCTCGAACGGCAAGGGCTTCGGAGGCACCTGCCCTCTCGCTCCTCCGTGCGCGCAGAGTCACGAGATGGAGATGACTTCCTTGCAGCTGAACAGTGTTCTGGTGGTTCTCTCAAAATCAGCACAAATGATGGATGTGCTCTTCCTTATATCTCTCACGAAGGATAAGTCAAGAGACAAGTTGAAAGTGAAGGGACTCCGTCACCTCACTTGGGCAAACCAAAGGTCAAAGTCCATCTCACGTTGGCATGTCAAGAGGCATGCACTACCTCACGTGAGCCAGCCAAAAACTCAATAATTTAAACCCTTTCAACTTCCATTCTTGTGCAAATAATATCCATAATTAAATACCATAGATTTAATGATTTATTGAATAAATCCAACAATTTCTCAAGCTCCAAATCGACTAGAGCCTTAGTTACACCCAAAATTTAAATGCTAGAATTCGAATTCTCGTAGCACTTTCGCTTGTACTCCCTCCGGGTTGATATTAGAAGTCGTTTTTGGACAAAGTTTGGGTCAAACATTGTGAATATAAATCATTAATAACTTTTAAGTTGTTGAGTTTGTAAATGTGAAAATTATATGAATAGATTTGTGTTAAAAAATAATTTGATAAAAGTATACATATATCACATTTACATAAATATTTTTATAATAACAAGTGGTCAAAGTTATGTTTTGGAGAGCGTGTCGTTGTCCTAAGCGACTTCTAATACCAACCTGGAGTGAGTAATTAGTAAAATATTATCTAATCATAGATTAACTAGACTAAAAAAAGAATTCGCCTTGTGATTTACAACCAAACTATGCAATTAGTTATTTTTTTTACCTACATTTTTTGCTCCATGCATGTGTCCTTAAATTGATTGATGGAGAGAGAGTGAAAAACTTGAAACTTTGAAGGGAACTAAACAATGCTTACGGCTGTGTTCAGATGCTAAAAATAAGGCATTGTTTAGTTTCCTTCAAAGTTCCAAGTTTTTCCCCTCTCACTATCTTGGGACACATGCACGGAGCAAGAAATGTACGTAAAAAAATAACTAATTGTATAATTTGATTGTAAATCATGAGACGAATCTTTCGAGCCTAGTTAGAAAATGATTGGACAATATTTACCAAATACAAACAAAAGCGCTACAAGAGTTAAAATTCTAACATTTTGAATTTGGGGTTCATCTAAACAAGGCCAAAGTTGAAAAAGCACCGTAACACTTTCGTTTGTTTGTGGCAATATTGTCCTACTAGTATGGCCTAACTAGCCTTTAAAAGATTTGTCTCGTAAAATATATTCAAATTGTTCAATTAGTTATTTCGTTTACCTACATTTGATGCTTTATGTATGAGCCAAAAATTCGATGTGACGGAAAATCTTGAAAAGGTTTGCCAAAATTTGGCCATTTAAACACAACCTAGCTTCTTCTTGCTTAAGACCGAAGACATTTTTTCTCACGCCATTTGTAGAACACGAGGGGGGGGGGCACGAGCCCCTCTAAAATTTATTGAATAAAGAAACAAACTTTTGTCCCTCCTTGGAGTGTGCTACAAAGGGCTTATCAGTGTCTAGTGTGATTAAAAAGCAAACTAAGGGTTGTTCTTATGGATCAACAATGTCGTAGCATTTGAAGCATGTTGCCGAACAAGCATCGTCAAAGGGCACTGACGTCAGCAAATCCGGAGGATTGGATTCCTTTGTTTTTCCCACGGTTCACCCATGAACCAAAGGTTACTAAATCAAAGTGATGATGCCTAGGCACACATGGGTATGATGGTGATAGCGGATCAGAGTTTATAACATGCAAGTAATTTGACTACTACCTTGATGGTTGACAATCATATGTGTACTGACGAATATTTCCTCAAAATTAGATGATTTAGTTGTTCTTGGCATCGTAAGGATTTTTTTAAAGCCTCGAGAAAGAATGAACAGAATGAACCTGTTCGCTTGTCTTGATTCATGTTGTTTAAACTTATTCTCTCTCAGAATAGTATTAAATCAACCAAAATTAACCGAACAACTTCAGTTAATTTGCCGGGCATGTATCTTATTGAGTACTCTATTTTATTTGTTCTTTTTTTGTCTAATCGATCAAGTTGTTTTGGTTTTTTATATCCATAGCCTCCTGCTAGTAAAAGAATGTATTATATATCCTGCTATATGCATCAATAGGAACAAATACGGATTGTCGACTTAAAAATTATGAGTTCACCTAGTTTGAACCGTGCACAAGGAAGCAGCTGGTGAGACTAGGATAGTCGTAAATAAAGGACAAAATAAAAACGGTCATGACCCAGGTAATAGGGCCCAGGAGGACAGGCCCACGAGGCCCGGGGGGGGGCGGGCCGCCGCCCGCCGCTCCGCCTCCCTTTCGCGGATTCTTCAAAGAATTAATTCAAAAATAAAGGAGGAAATTCATTATGATTATCTTAAGATTTTTGGTGTGCAAGGGAATATTCCATCTATAAAGAAGACAGTAAAATAAATAGGATATGCTTGTAAAAGGTATTCCAATCTATAAGGAAACCTTTTAAAGAGATTCTTTGTCCCACTAGCATGGCTATAAAAGTAAGGAGAAATTGTAATTTTTAGGGTAACAAGCAATAAAGAAAATTTATCCCAACTCTCTCTCCCTCTCCTCACGCGCCCCCCCCTCCCTCCGCTAGCGCCCGCCCCCTCCCCAAGCGCAAGCCACGCCGCCGCCAGCCGCTGCCGGCGCCGCGCGCGCCCCCGCCGCCGCCGCCCGGCGGGGCGCCAGCCGTGTGTCACGCCAGATCAATCTGGTTTGTGACAAAACCCCAACAGCGAAAAAGAAACATACTTTTTTTTTTTTTTTTTCTCAGCCGATCCGTGGTATGTCGACAGAAACAAGGAGCAGCAGCAAAGGCAAAGGGGGCGGCTCACCTCAGCCTCAGGCCGCCCGCACCGCAGCCTCACAGGCGGCCACACGGACGCGGACGCGGACGCAGAAGGTTGCATCAGGTTTCCGCACCGAGGCGCGAGCGGGTCCCGCCCCCACGACGACGCAGCGGACCTGGGCGAGCGGGCGGGCTCCACCAGCTGCCTGGCGGGCTCGGACGCCCACACGAGTCAACGCCTAGAGGTGGAAACCAGCTTAAATTATTCGAGCATTTCAACCCCACCCACTCTCCTCCTTCCTCCTCCCACAAGTCAACTCTCCTCCGCGGCTAGAGCGTAGCTAATGCTCCTCCCATTATAACCACCCAACCCTCCCCCATCCGCAGCTCTCCGCTCCGCTCCCCTCTCCCCTGCTCCTCCGGCTCCCCGTCCCGGTCCCGCCATGGGGAACTCCCTCGCCTGCTTCTGCTGCGCGGGCGGCGCCGCCGGCCGCCGCCGCCACGTGGCGCCTGCCGCGCTCCCCTCCGACCCTGCCTACGACGAGGGACTCGGCCACTCCTTCTGCTACGTCCGCCCGGACAAGGTGCTCGTGCCCTTCTCCGCGGACGACGACCTGGTCGCCGACGCCAAGGCGGCCGCCGCGGCCGAGGAGGCCACCACGTTCCGAGCCATCTCCGGGGCCGCGCTCAGCGCCAACGTCTCCACGCCGCTCTCCACCTCCGTTCTCCTCCTGCTGCCGGACGACTCCACGGCCTCGTCCGCCGCCGCTGCCTCGTCCGGGTTCGAGAGCTCCGAGTCCTTCGCCGCCGTGCCGCTGCAGCCGGTCCCGAGGTTCCCGTCGGGGCCCATCTGCGCGCCCGCCGGGGGCGGCTTCCTCTCCGGGCCCATCGAGAGGGGATTTCTCTCAGGCCCCCTCGACGCCGCGCTCATGTCCGGCCCGCTCCCTGGCGCCGCCACATCCGGCCGCATGGGAGGCGCCGTGCCCGCGCTCCGCCGGAGTCTCTCGCACGGCGGCCGCCGCCTGCGGAATTTTACCCGCGCGCTTCTCGCGCGGGCGGAGAAGTTCCATGATTCCTTGGATATCGGTTTGCCTGACGCGGCGGCGGCCGCCGCCGCCTGTGGCGCCGGCTCCGCTGGGCTGCAGTGGGCGCAGGGGAAGGCCGGGGAGGACCGCGTCCACATCGTGGTGTCCGAGGAGCGGGGCTGGGTGTTCGTCGGCATCTACGACGGCTTCAACGGTCCCGACGCCACGGACTTCCTCGTCTCCCATCTCTACGCCGCCGTGCACCGCGAGCTCCGCGGCCTGCTCTGGGATCAGTGCGAGCAGGAGGAGCAGCGCGACACGCATCCCGACCAGCCGACCAGCACCACGGCCTCAGATCACCAGGACCAGCCCGCCAACCGCCGCCGCGCCCGCCGATCAAGACCCCGCGCGGCGCCGATGATGACCAACGGCGGTGGAAGTGCGAGTGGGAGCGCGACTGCTCCAGCCTGAAGCCGCCAACTCAGCGCCCTCCTCGGAGCAGCAGCGAGAACGATCACCTCGCCGTGCTTAAGGCGCTTGCACGCGCGCTTCGCAAGACCGAGGAGGCCTACCTGGACGTCGCCGATAAGATGGTCGGCGAGTTCCCGGAGCTTGCGCTTATGGGCTCTTGCGTTCTAGCCATGCTTATGAAAGGGGAGGACATGTACCTCATGAATGTAGGCGACAGCCGGGCTGTCCTGGGAACAATGGACAGTGTTGATCTTGAGCAGATCAGTGAGGGTTCATTCGATGGATTGGTTGGGGATGGCACTCCGCTCTTGTCAGCTGTGCAGCTTACATCAGAACATAGCACGTCAGTGCGAGAGGTAACTGAATTAATGATTCACAGT
This sequence comes from Hyparrhenia diplandra, assembly GCA_015847255.1. Taxonomy (NCBI): domain Eukaryota; kingdom Viridiplantae; phylum Streptophyta; class Magnoliopsida; order Poales; family Poaceae; genus Hyparrhenia; species Hyparrhenia diplandra. The sequence continues at coordinate 43,454 of JADLZK010001722.1, forward strand.
TTGATTCGAGTCATTCAGTGATTGTTCTTTTGATTATCTGATCTTATAGTAACTCATAAGGTATGTGTTACAGGAAGTCTGCAGAATACGGAACGAGCATCCTGATGACCCGTCCGCAATCTCCAAGGACCGTGTGAAGGGCTCGCTTAAGGTGACGAGAGCGTTTGGAGCTGGTTTCTTGAAACAGGTTAGTTTATATTTGGTTACATCAGTTCTGCACATAATGAATTTGTTTAGATGATTATGATCATGCAATTGGAAGGATAAATTTCTAGGGTCAGAGAAACAGTCTAATCTCAGTATATCAGGTGCAAAATATGACACTTTTGCTGTGGCTCTTGGTCAACAAATAGTTATTCAGATCTTGATTAATCAAAAGTCAAAAAAGGAAAGCAGGAACTGGTATAACTGGTCCAAAGTTTGAAAAAAAAAGATTAAATCGTTTTCAATTCTAATTTCCTTGGAGTGGAAATTATGTCCATTTTACACTGAAACAGACTATATTGACCTTGACTTAAAAGCTTATGGTCACATGTCCAAAATTTTCAACGAATGAATAAATTACTTCAGTTTCACAGCCACCATGTGTACAGCTAGTCTGAAGAAGTGAAGGAGAAGCTGCTCTCACAGAAAATGAAGTTTCTTTTGCTTCTGTCCAAGTGCAAAGAATGTGCTTGTGCAGTACTGAAATGTGGCCAGGAAGTTAGCGAGTGGAGTGGCTTTGAAGGGAGGCACGTCTCTCCAATGAAGCTAAAATAGTGTCGGTTCTAGTAAAAACTATTATCTATAATCCATTTTTTGCAAATCAATCATGACACAATGAAAGAGGGCAGTCTCTTTCTTGGAACTGAAGTGAGATGTAGCTTATAAGATAAAAATTTGTGACGATAACCATGAAGCCAAGCCACCCAAAATTTCCAGATGATCTTAGTAGTTGAGTCAACATGCCTGAACTTTGACCTTTTGCATCCAGTAACACTAAGTTATATCATCTGTGCTTCATCTTGTATCATACTACTCTTGTATTCCTTCCTGTACTTACGACCTTTGCTATGCTTTTACAGCCCAAATGGAATGACGCGCTGCTGGAGATGTTCAGAATAGATTACGTTGGATCATCCCCGTACATCACGTGCAATCCTTCGCTCTTTCACCATAGGCTCAGCACGAGGGACAGATTCTTGATACTATCTTCAGACGGGCTTTACCAATATTTCACCAACGAGGAGGCGGTTGCTAAGGTTGAAATGTTCATCGCAACAACCCCTGAAGGCGACCCTGCCCAGCATCTGGTGGAGGAAGTTCTTTTCAGAGCTGCAAACAAAGCAGGTATACTGAAGTCATATCGTGTGTGTGTTTGGTAGTCGTTGTGCAGTAACTTTTGAACTTCTGGAAGGTCAAGATGAATTAGCTCGGATCGGTCACTGATCTTGTTTTTTTTTTCACATGCCTTGTGGTTGCAGGAATGGACTTTCACGAATTGATCGAGATACCACAAGGCGACCGTCGGCGATACCACGACGACGTATCTGTCATTGTAATATCTTTGGAGGGCAGGATCTGGAGATCATGTGTGTAAATAGGTCAGCCATACTAGTACTAGTAGAAGATTAGAGAAAGAAACTTATAGAGAGAGATGTTCTTCAAGGCCTACTCCACTCCTCCCAGCTGCTACTGTACAATATCAATGAAGCACTGGGTGGGCTTGGGATCTCGGCGCATCCAAGTTGAATCACGATGAGATCCCCTGGAGCATGCCGACGCAGTGCCGTATAAGATGTTCGTGTAAAAGAGGATTTGTTCAATTATTAATAACTAAAATAGCGACCAATTGGTCAACTTTCTTTGACCTTTTTTTGCATCCTCTGTTTTCATAGCATACGTAACTTTACATGTGCACGGGAGACTGATTCAAAGTTGGACTTCTGTGATTCTGAAATACTAGACTCTATGCAAAAACGCAAATGGTTCTTTGGTCAGAAATCATTTGCGGTGTTGACCTTTTTAAATCTTAACTGGTAGCCCTCCAGAGCTACCCCCTGTTGAACAATTCAGCAGCCACTGCCAGGTTGCCGGCCTTATCTGCTGTGAGAAACCATGGGTTATCCATGGTTCTGTACTTTTGTGCCATGAATGAACCTAAGTTGACCTCTGGTGTAGCAAGCCCCTACTCACAATCAATCAGGACTCATGGGGTAAGCATTATCTCTTGGATTTAGCACTTTCTTAAATTCAGAGATCTGATGACCTTGATTGCTGCTACACCAATAATTGGATGGAGTTGCCTTTGTTGTGCGTATTGTATTTCGTGTCTACCTCCACTTGCTGTATACAATTTCAAGGAGCAGACATTTCCATATTCTATAAATAGTTTTTTTCTCTGCCAGTTGGTAAAGAAACGGTGTACAAGTTCTTAGCTATCTTGAAATGTTTGTTTCTTGCGATAGATAGCACTATTCTGGAGCAAGGGAAAGCAGGAGCAGGTGCTTTCCTGTAAGAAATGCGTCCTTTTTCGGGCGATTGGTTGCTAGTGCGAAAAGAAAGCCCCATCGTGCCGGGTCATTTCCTTGTTATATTTCCTCCCACTATGCGCACTGACGTTGAGCGTCATTCCGGTCGCCTGGTTGTGAATTGGGTTCCAAGCAAACACTTTTATATACTGTTGCTTTTAAGGTACAGCGAGCTGGAGGCAGAAGCACTTGCGTTAAGATAGCTTTTTTTTTTAGAAAAAGTGAATTTTTTAATTCACTCAAAATTACTAAATGCCACTTGTTCAGTAGTAATAATTTGCTCAGCTCCCAAATCAGGTTTGCATTTGCAACGACCTCGCTAACACGAATCAGGTTATTTTCTCAACATTCTAAATTATACTTTACTTAACCTTTGTCCTATCCTAAGTTAAACTTCTCTAGTTTTGATAAAGTTTTCAGAGAAAATATTAACATTTATAAATTTAATGCAACCTATTTCTTTGAGGAGAACGATGGGAGGACGAAAAGTCCCCGCTTGATATATTGACCGTAGATTAAAAAAACTGGTGGTGGAGGACAGTATGTCCTGGAGTTTGAGACATGGTTTCACATTACTTTCACCATGGTCATGCAGAAGAGAGACGAAATATTGTTTGAATTCTTTTACAGAAGAGGAATCATGCTTTGACGTTGGGCTTGTCACAATTTTGTTTGCAGACAGATCGATCACGCTGTGACAGTAGGCGAAATAATAATACGGGCCGCATGCCAACAGATACAGCCCAATAACTACGCGCCGCGCCTCACCAGCCCATGGGCCTTCCGCTCAAAAAAAAAACCAACCCATGGGCCCAAAGGCCCTGCACAGCCATATAATTCCTTTTCTATTCCCCTAAAAAAAAATCCTTTTCTATTTAACCGGCGTCCACCTTTCCAAAACCTAGCCACATTTTTCTTATAGAAAAAGAAAAGGAGCGCACCGCCGGCCGCTGACCGGTGACCGCCGACCTACGTCGTGCTGCCATTTTCTCCTCGAGAGCTCAGCCCTGTAATGTAGAATTGCACCGTGCTATCTGGATGCTGCGTACTATCTTTCAGTATCTGATTGGGAGTTTTTGCTTGGTTATTGTGTTGTTAGGGTTAAGATGGCGCCGCCGGCGGCGAAGACAGGGCTGTTCGTGGGGCTGAACAGGGGACACATAGTCACCAAGCGCGAGCTCTCGCCTCGCCCTTCCGCCCGCAAAGGAGTAAGCATCAATGCTGCAATGATCGTTCAATCCTTACTGTTCCTTCTGCGTAGATGGGTGTTTCGCGTCCCCTGTCATAGTTATGTGCTGTATTGTCTGACGGTTTGGTGCCGCCGTTTGCGTCCTTATCTTCTGCTCGTAGGACGGAATTGAGCAAATTCTGAATCTTGGTTGTACCTAACCTGACATGCATTTTCTGAACCATGTAGGGATTGCTCATTGACTGAAGTATAGGTGTTATGCATGCTAGCAACGTGGTATTGTTTTTCTCATAATTTTCTTCTGAAGCATTAATTTGTTGCTACATGTAGACTTGAATGCTAGCAAAATGAATGAACTCAGAAGCTCAAATTACTGGGCATTGAGAAATGAGAATATTTACTATACTGGCTTTGCAAATTGCACATGATGTGCAAGTGCTATCTAAAGTGTTCCACACACAGAAGTTTGTCTGTCTACTGCGAAATTGTTCGGCAATAGTTTGAAGTTCTTCCTTGAATGCTTGAAAGAAGAGTCTCTTCAGAGTCAATATTATTTTTAGAGAAGTGTTTTGTTAGCTTAGCCTTCGACATGAAAGTATTGCAGCAGTCATGGTTGAGGAAAACTATATTGCACTAATCACTTAGTAGCTAGCCCAGAAATTTCCCATGTATTGTCTTGTCTAGTTTATTTTTCTGGCAAGTCACACTATTGCCATGTAAAACTATCACTGGTCACCGTTTACATTATGCAGTTGACCAGACCAACAGACTAACAAATGCAAGATTGGGTGTGAATTTGTTAAGTCAACTTCTTTCATTAAACAAGTTACTGCAACATTCCACTCTATGTTTGTGGAATGCACATCTGTGATGAAACTGTCCATTAAACACTATGCTGTAGTAGCTTTCTGAGCACATTGTTTTTTGGGCGGGATTTCAGAAAGCTACCATGAGGGCCTGTTTCGTAAGGCGCGTGATTAGGGAAATTGCTGGATTGGCACCATATGAGAAGCGCATCACTGCACTTCTGAGGGTTTGTAAGGACAAGCATGCTCTTAAGGTGGCAAAAAGAAAGCTTGGGACACACAAGAGAGCCAAGAAGAAGCATGAAGAGATGATCAATCTTCTTAGGAGGAAGAGGTATGATACTTCTCATTCTTGTGTACCTGGAGAAAGTATTATTGAATTTTCTGAAAACAACCTGCTTTTGGTGACGGAGATAAAAGATTTCCTATTAGACCACGTGTTGTGATCCAATTATCTAAAAGTTGCCCCCAAGTTGAACGCTGGCCACCTTTGTCAAGATCCTTTAGCTACAACGTTAAGGGCCGTCTTTAAATTGTGCAATGTGCCGCCGTTTATCCATTTTACTTTTAGAAGAATACTCATTTGTTGGGTGAAACTACGCTCTGAACATAGTTCTTTTCTTATACTTAAATTAATGTCTGATGAAGTGTAGCATGACCTTATTAGCTAGAACTCAACAGTTATATATATTGATCGCTTATTTTTTTCTTAACCCGTGCCACAGAAGCTTTGCAAATAATCTCTTTCAAAGTTTTATGGACAATAAGAATACGTGATAATAGCATAAGTGCAACTATGCCTCTCCATTCTGCTCTGTATGCTATAGGCTTATTTCCCTGTTTGTAGTATGTCTCTTTTCAGGATTCCACATTGATTCTTGTCTTGATTAGTTTGAGAAAGGACAAGGTTACGTATTAAGCTGCCAGATGCAGTCATACCAATGTTTGCATCAGATTCTGAATTTTGTGCATATTAGCTGCTAACATAGAGCAAAGAAAATGTCAAACTGCAAAGGCCATAACATAGTATCACATATGTAATTATGGAAGCAATAATTAACATACATAGAAAAAAAAAAATGATTGGCTGGCTGCAAGGTACCTCTCATCCAGTTGACATCATCGTGTACAAAGAAGTGTTAGCCAGGTAACAAATAATTAAAGTATAAAAGGTTAACTAATCAGCTACACTTCACTGGTGCCATACGTTTCACCACAAATGGATGCTTAGATCATTCATTGTGTACGTGTTGGTTCCTGACATCACATAACCTGCACAATTCCTGTCATTATCTACTCGATACCGCAAGCAATCAATCATAAGAACCACTGTAGTGGTACACCTTGATGGGGGCTACCACAGCTGTCTGAGAGGCGCTTGTATCCTCGAGGATATGGATGAATGGAAAGGTGGAACTACTTTGGAGCCAACGTACAGCTGAATTATTCCAGTCCAAATCTGATAGCGGTGGTTCTACTCTTGATTGAATGCCATAAAGTTGGTAGCAACTTGAATCAATGAGTTGTAGTGCAGTGGCTTGATCCAGCAATTTTTTTGCTTGATGCATTGTTCTTGTTGTGTTGGTAATTAGTCAATCTTGCAATTTTGATTGTTCTCATTTATAGTCTTACAGTGCAGCTAACATCTTTTGATCTTGTCTGTAGATACGAGACGTTAAGCGGCACAGATTGGTGGTGAGAAGTGTTGTGGTTGTGCTGAGAATTTCATAGAGTTCCCAGTTAAGATGAGAAGGGTTTATTTGGAGTTCCCAGTTATATGATAGGAAGTTATCCTACTTGACATAGGAGTATGAGTGAAGGAGTTGGAACTTAGCAGAAACTATATAATCAACAGTTGTGGTTACCTAGTTTCTATTATTAATTATTATTATTAATAATAACAGAACCTGTGTTTCCACTACTACAAATGTTATTGCTTTGTGAGGTATAAGTTGTGTGTTGTTCCATCATCAGTAGGGCTCTTGCCTTACTTCACATACATGTGTTCCATTTCTGTGATGATCACATGTTTTTTTTTTTTTTTTTTTTTTTGAATACTTCAGAGAGAGACTTTGGCAGAATCGCGCATACTGGCTTTTCAGTAGTATGGCACTATGGTTTTTCAGCTGTAGTTAGTATGCCAAACGGCTCGATTGAAAACCTGAATCGACTGTATTCTGATGATTTTTGTGCCACACATGCAATGGTTTTGCGTGAAGAAACTGCTATCAGAAACCACAGTGTAGGGAGTACGTACAGACCCCGATCATTCAAAGATCAGTTTCAGTCGTCAATCCCAACGCTGAAGAAGAACTTGTTCTCTAGCAAACGACATGATGGGTGTACTGTACGTACGTGACATGTCGGTCTTCCCTAAACAGTTCCAAACGAACTGGCTCGTCTTGAATGCATTGGCACTTTCCTCAGCATGTCCATCACCAGTCCACACACAGTCACATACACTGCAGAGTGAAGGCAGGTGATCGTCTGATCGACCAGCGAGCCAGCAAACGCCAAAGCGTACACTGGCCACGTCCACCCTGCCCGCGCCCTGTGTGCAGTCTGCGCACAGTGCACACAGCACGCTGGCCACAGCCGCCAGAATCTCTGCCACGACGTCGTCCCCGGGCGCGCGCGTCTGCAGTCTGCACACTGGCCCAAACGCACCAGCAGCTAGCCCATGCCGCGCTCGCCACGACGTGGTGTCCGTTCCGCGCGCCGCACGTCGCAGGCTGCTGGGTGATACTAGTAGATAAGATAGGTCGCCCGGTTGATGGAGACTCGATCGAGACCGAGACGACACTGGCCTTTTTCAAATTTCGACTAATTCCAACGGTTCGCTTTGCTCGAGCCATCGGCTATCATCCATCTATCCGGAGTGGCCGGATCAAAAGGGAAACCGTTGGGGGTGGTGCGCAACGGCGGGCGCGTGCACGCCGCACGCCGGCTCATCGGCGAGAGGCGTGTCACGCGTGTGAACTGCACGACGTTGCTGTTGCTTTAGACGAGTCCAAGTCGACCGCCCTGCCGGCCTTACCCTAGCCTAGATTGCCGATCGATCTCGATGATGGCGTTGCTGATCGATCATCCTGCCGAGTGGCGAGATGGCGCGGCACGGCACGGCACGTAACGATCGAGCGATCGAGGGCAGGCATGATCGATAGCTAGGTATACTGCTTGACGGCGGCCGCGACGTCACGGTCGCTGGCGCGCGGCGTCGCATCAGCCTACGGCAGCTAGGTAGCTACGTGCGCGCGTAGTGCGCGTGGCGTTGGTGGCATGTTGTCTGCATGTGTCGCTGTACACAGTCGCCGGCCTCCGGCATTCCTGCTGATGATCGTCGATAGGCGCCGCGACGGGCCACATGCATGCATGTCCCGTCCTCGGGCCAGCCGGCCGGCCGGCCGGCGCGCGGCGACCCCACGACGGAGACGGCGATAGATATATGATGCATGATGACACCACCGAAAAGAGAGGCAAAGGTGAGGTGGACCGCGGACAGCTGCAGCTAGGTAGCCGCGTCGTCGATGTGGAGGATCCACACGGTCCCGGCCCCTCGTGGCCTCGTCGCGGGTGAGCAGCGCGCGCGGGGATCGAGGCTCGGCAGACAGGGACGATCCGAATCTGGTGTGTGTGAAAGAAAGGCAGCGTGGCGGAGGCTTCCCCTTGACGACTCCTCTCCTGGACAAAGGCCATGCAGGGCAGCGCCATGGGCTGCATGTGATGATCGATCGATGTGTGCGCGCCGCGACCGAGAGAGATTCCACGGTCAAATCGAAGGGACAGCAGGGGGCCGCGCGGCAGGGACAGGACCGGGACGGGGACGGGGACGGGGACGGCCGGCAGCAAAGCGGACCTTATCCCTCCCACACCGCACCAAGGACGCCACTACCCAACAGCCAGCCAGCCAGGAGCATAAAGCTACGTCCTGGTACTAGTACCATACATTCCCATCGATCCGATCCGCGTCCGGCCGTCTCATGCACCGCATCTTGCATTGCTGGCTGCTTCTCGAATTAAACTACTCCTTGTCAAGTGTATATGGATCCATCAAATCGATATGGATCATGCAAATATATATAATACACCCTTCGTTCCAAATTATATGATCTTTTTGCCTTTTCTAAATACAAATTTTACAACCTAGGGCTTCTTCTTGTCTAATTGGCATCAATTATCACTCTACATATCAATGCCAATATTATATGGTGTTGCATTGGCAGGACTACATATATACATACTACTCTCTCCATTTCAAATTATAAGTCATTTCAAGAATCTTGGAGAGTCAAAGTATTTCAGGTTTTACCAAAATTGTAGAGAGAATTATAAATATTTGTGACATCAATTAGGTATAATATAAAAATATAATTAACAAAGTTTGATACTTAGTAGGCATCCTAAATGTTATTATTTTATCATATAAATTTGGTCAAACTTGAGATGTTTTCACGATGACTCTTTAATTAAGATTCTTGAAATGACTAACAATTTGAGATGGTGGACTATATACCTAGCCTAGCAGAAATATCTTTATTAGCGGTATGCATTCACAAAATATTGAACAAAAAGAAAAAAAAATACCAAATTTACATGTATGGCCCCCTTTTTTTCTCTAGCACGACTCTTAGATTTTAGTCGACTAAATATGACACTGAATTCAAGTGATGGGAATTTAAGGATGGCGAGGTTTCTCCCAATGAGATTTCATTGATTAGTAGCCATATACAGATGAGAAAGACGTGGAAAACACGCCAAGCCGACGAAAGTAGTGTCCATGTGGGGATGGGGCCTGGGGTGCTATGGAGCCACCATGAATATATACTCCCTCCGTCCTAGTATATGAGGTGTAACCACCTCTGATTCAAAGACCAACAACACATTTAATTCTCTCACAACACTCCATCAATGTATGTGCATTTAAAGAGAGCACACCTTATATTATAGGACATGAAAAAAGTGGTCATGTCTTATATATTAGGATGGAGGAAGTATATCACAATGATGAGGATCGAGAATGTTAGTGGGAAGCTATGGAAAGAGTGGGCGCGCATAGTGATTGTGATGGCAGAAATGAAACAAGTTTAGCATGATAGGCGTGGTGTATACGGACTTGATGGCTGCAGCGCTATCGATTATAAGAGCAACTTCCAGAGGGCACCTATTGAATATCCTATAGTCCACAGTAAGATTTACGCAAAAAAAAGTCCTCCAATAATGCTCTTATTAAACATCCTAAATTTAGTGGTTCCCTAAATCATCGTTCTTCCTTAAATTTGAGTTGCTCCATTGCTCACCTGATCTTTAAAAATATGAGGAAAAAAATGAGATCTATATTTTAATTTTAGGGAAACACTTGGAGATGCATTTGCTCACAAATATGACTTCTCTATTTCAATTAGAGCACTAAACTCTCTCTCTCTCTCTCTCTCTCTCTTATTTATCTTAAAAATCCAAGAAGCCCTTGTATGCATCCACACAATGGTAGAGAAAGTATATAAATTTGTCAAAATTACAACTACGCCTAGCCCACATATTTTTCTCACCTCCAAGATTTTAGTCACCCAAATATGACATTGATTTCATGCGATGAAAATTTAGGGATAACAAAGGGTTTCTCCCAATGAGATTCCTTTGATCACCAACCATAGCTGAGAAAGTCGTGGGAAACACACCAAGCATATGTGGGCGGCATGGAGCCATATGGATATCACGATGATGGGAGCAATGCAAGTGGGCAGAGAAAGGGCCTGCATACGTAGCGGCGTCGACTGTAATGGCACCAATGAAATGAGTTTAGCATGATAGGGGTGGTGTGTAGCTAGATCGAGTTTGCTAGTGGTAGTGCTACCGGGGGAGGAGCGAGCACACCCATATATTGGATCATGGAACGCAACACTGAAAATTATGGTCAAAGAATGAAGAAAAATGGTGTTGAATACATATGGTTGTCTTTTAAACTTCTCCCTAAAAAAATTCAGGCATCTAAAAGCACCTCCAAGAGAGTGCCCCTATTCATATCCATATCCTATAGTCTAAACTGAGATTTATGCAAAAAAAAAAAAAAAAAAAAATCCCCTCCAATTGTACTCGTATCTAATACTTCTTACCTTAATTTTGAGTCACACCACTATTAATTAAGGTAGGAAGATATTATTTTCCCCAGGCTCCAAGAGAGTAGAGGTGTGGAAGCCAGAGAGAAGAAGTTAGAGATCCATGGATTTTAACAAATAAAGTAGTAGTTCAAACTTTGGTGAGAGAAAATAATTTTTTAATTATTTTTTTGAACTAGAGTGTATCCATTGGTATCCAACTTGCAGCTATACAAGAGAGTGCCTTAAGGTAGGAAGAAATTGTCAATTTGGGGGAAAAAACATCCCTTTATAATATGTTCCCCATAAAAGTGCCCCTATTCATATTCTATAGTTTTAAATAATTTTTTGAATAAGACGAGTAGTTGAACTAGTGATCTGAAAAAACCACCTTTATTTTAGATGGAGGAATTACTACGCACGTACGGTATTGCCCGTCTCCATCTCGCCCGGCCGGTCTACTAGTCATCTGACGCGCGCATCTGCAAGCTCCTGCCGCAGGAGCGAGCAGCAACTCACGCACCACACACCAGCAGCAACGTACAGTGCGTGCGTGTCTTCAACTTACACACGATGTTGTCAAAAAAAAACTCATGCACAGGCACTGTTATTTCGCACTGTTTGCATGCATCAGGCCGAAACGGAGACGATGAAACAACAGTAGTGCGCGCGAGCAAGCGACAATTAAAGCTCCCGGCCGGCGAGCCGTACGCCGCCATACTGTGCTCCCCGTCGGTCCCCTTACGTACGGCGGTGCGCGCACGTCACACACCCCGTCGCGTCCATCGGCGTACGTCGGTCCGCGCTCGCCGGATGCTATGCATGGACCGGACCGGACGCACTGCGCAGGCAACGTACGCCGTACGTGTAGGCGGGCATAGTCCGGGCGGCAGCGGGCACGTACGCGCGCACCGGTCCAAAAGCTGCTGGTCTGGTAGCTTAACGACGACACGACCGGCGCGCGTCGATCGGGAACACGGACTTCCTGCCCGTCCCCATGCATTACATTGGACAAGACAATGCATAGGATCGATCGGAGCACGTACCATGCGTCGGCGGACGGCAATGCATATATGGAGTATATATATAAGTATGCGTGACTCGATGTCGTGTTGCGCGAACCTGACTGAGGTCCGTAGCCAGCCGATGACCGGCCGTGACACGGATGATGGCGGGGCCCTGCTGGGAATAAGAATCCTAGCAGACGTGCCGCTGGTCGCTCCGCAGCAAGAGTCCCCGAGAGCCCGGACAAAACCACACACTAGTACACCAAAACCACACACTAGTACACCGGAGTGCTGCACCCTGCCTGCTGCCTTGGTGCGTGCGAGACGACGGGTCGACTCTTATGAGACCGGCCTGTACGCATTCGCTGAACTGTCATAGACGACGCCGCGCCGGCTGGCTGGGGCCCGGGGCCTGCCACGCCCGCGCCTGCGTGCGTGCACGTACTCACTCACTTGTGTCCATGCATGGACGCGACGGATCGAGCGGTTATTGACTGATGGAGACGTGCATGGCCTTGGCCGGGCGTGCGGACGCGCACGCGCACGCACACTTGGACTTGGACTTGGACGGACGGAGGCGACAGCTTCTGTCGGTTCTGCCGTGTTGGATTGCATGCCTTGGCGTCGCAGCAGCTCGATGGCTTTTCTCATCGTCCTTTGGACGGGAGAGATTTGCATGCATGCATGCAGAGTATCCAGCCAGTTGAGTTCACCGTCTTTTTTATACTACTACACTACAGTGTTTTTTTTTTTCAAAGGAAACTACACTACAGTGTTTCACGCCGTCTTTTTTTTCGAAAGATCGGAGTTCACCGTCTTTGACCATTTTGGCTTCACATGGTGTAGATTTGCCTGCATGCATGCATTCATGCGCCCGACTTCGTGCAATTTATCATGCAACAGTGATACATTTATTTGTGCGTGTCACTGCATGTAAAAGCTACCGAGGCAGCAGAGCTATCACACGCACGTACCTGACGCAACTGATCTGCGTTTCACATTTTGCTTTTGGTGGACTTGGATCCCAGGGCACGCACGTACGTGTGCATCCATATATGTACGTGAGATACCAGTACACCAACAGTGTACACTCGTACAGGTTAATAAACAACAGTAGTACGTCCAATCGGAGGCCTGCACATGTGCATGCATGGCCCTGGCCTGCAGTTCATCGATCGTTTCTTGTGTTGATGACTGGACGGCCTACGTACCAAGTTAAAAAATGCATGCAGCTGCAGTAGTCACGCTGTAGCTACATGTCAGCCAAGCCAGCCAACATATATATGTGCACAAATAGTATCCGATCGATCTCTGAACATCTACGGCCTGATGTAACTGCTACCTGCCTATGCATGCATATGCTCGTCCATATATATGTTTTAAATTCTTCAACCTTGTCGTCTACGTACTGCTTCAATCAAGCGTTATTATTGGTGCACGTCTAGAGATATATCCTCATCAGTTCCGTCCGAAAATTTAAAGCAATTTTAGCATAGTATTCATGAGTCTAACTTTTAATCTAATGAAGTATATACAATTTTCAGCTCATAGAAAAAGTTCTAGAACATTCATTGTATACATGCACTATATTATTGTTATCCTAACCACTAAACGATAAACTATGTCGATCACCCTTTGTTTAGCGTTTAGACCATTTAGACAATGTTTAAATGGAATTGAAATGTTTTATATAGCAACATGTATTTATGTATGTATGTAGAGGTCATATGTTTTAGAAAGTACACACATATTCTATCAAATATTTTGTTGGAAGAAAATGGTATTAATTAGTTGGGAGTGCTTCCTATTGACTAAGGCTAGTCTTAGTGAGAGTTTTATCTGAGTTTCATTTTCATTAAATATGTTTAGGGATGGATCCAAAGACTATTCATTGTTGTTAGGTGACAGCAATGATTTTTCTCGATTTCCATTGCAAATTGATACTCATATGTGCAATTAATTTATGGTGTAGTAGAGGTGACACCAATGGAATGTTAGGCCGGATCCGTTATGAATATGTTGCCACATAAGCATTTTTTATGACATGCCCGGTGTATTAAGAGAGAAGAAATGAATTTCAACTAGGGCTGTGTTTAGATGTTGAAAAGTGAAGCTGAGAAGAACTGTAGCACTTTTTGTTTGTATTTGGTAATTATTGTCCTACCATAGGCTAACTAGGCTCAAAAGATTCATCTCGCAAAGTACCAGCAATCTATGAGTCATGAAATTAAATGCTTTGAAACTCTAGAATTAATGAAACTTTGCATTGGGAGTGAGAGTTTCATCCAAATTTCATTGTCTTGGAAAACAACATAATGAAACAACCCACTTAAATTGGCCTAAATGGTAAATTAAATGACTGTTTATTTATTTAATTATATATTTTTAAATTTGATTCTATTTATATATTGTTTAGATAGTTTAAACGGTCTAAATGTTTATATTATTGTAGTGTAATTAAGATGGGGGCAGAAATGGAATAGATTCCATATGGCTTTAGTACTATAGTGTAGGCTGAATGCAATGGTAAGGAGGGGTTGTGCATCCGGGTAGGTCATGGATTCAAAGGCCCAAAGAAAACACAATCAGGGTGTCTTGAATTTTTTTTCTCCTAGACTAGATGCATAGCCCCGGTTTGGTAATTCCTTCGTTCTTGAATAAATCGGTTCTTTGAATTGTTTTAAATTAAAATTTTTAAAAGTTTGAAAAATTTTATAGAGAAAAGAGCATCAGGATTATTTATGACATCAAATTTATATCATTGGACACATCATAAATTATATATATTCTCATAATTTTCTCATTTGGTACCGTGACGTGTCACAAATATTTGTATGTCCTTCTATAAGTTCAGTCAAAACTTAATTAAAAACGGCTTACTCTAAAAATTAGTTAATTCTGAAACGGTTTAACTTTCAAAAACTCTAAGGAGAGGGACTATATCCTGTTGAGAATGGGGTTACATACCGGTTGTAAAGATTGTTTCAGCACCTGCCACCACTAGTATTTGCCAGGCTAGCCACGTAATAATATTGATCGTCCTATACTTGCAGGTAAGTATTGCTGTAGTATATTTAATTTAAAGATAGCTGTAGAGGCCAGTTTTCTAATATAAATTAACATGCACTGAACATGCAGCAAGTGTATCCCTTATCACTCTCACTCTTTAGGATTAATTGCCTGTCGGTTGTGTACTTATATGCCATATCTTGAAAGGTCTCTAGAACTCTCTGAATTATATGTAGAGGCAAGAGCAAGATCAGAAGCATGCAAGTGACAAGCAAGCTCGTGCTCCCAACTATATGCCTCGACTGTACACACTATACTCGATCGAGATCTATCTCACTCGATATCTCATCTCGCAAACGTTACATAATGAGCCAAAAGAGAATCAGATTCCTGGGCACACGCATTGGGATCTCTGCATATATATGTGATGGATGCCGGCAGCATCAAAGCTAAGCTACTCCCTCTCACTAATATACGATTTGGAACATGCTTATTCCTTGGCGTCTTGTCCAGTATAAAAACGGATACATCTAGCACATACTGGTATATATAATAGTTTAGTTCTGTACTAGCAAGTATAGGTGTATGTGGGAATGTTACTAGATCTCAAAGGTAATTAATATTGCATGTAAATCGTCGTGTAGCATGGCCTTCTGGTCCATGCATGCGTTCCCATATGCATGATTGTTTTCATGCCTGTGATGCAACACGTGAGGCCAAGCACGCAGAATCTCTGTCTAGCTTGGTGTCCCTCTCCCTCTCCCAAACGAGATCAGATAGGGTGAAAGTGAGAGGCGCATACAATACAATAATTGTAGTAGTAACTATGAAAACTACTGTTCCTTGTTGTTGCTTTACCGTACCATCATTATCGTAAACTACTTTATCTTAGCTTGTTGGAATGAAAAAGAGTAGGAGGATCGATCCGAAAGTTACCACTCATCGGCCACTCGATCCATTTAATTTGCTGTCTAAGGGTGTGTACATATAGGTGAGAACGTTGTACCCTCTCTCCGTCTTAAAAAAAAAATCCTGGGACAAAGAAATTTTTTTTTTGACTAAATCTCAAAAAGGTTTTGATAATAACCTATTAATTTAGAGCCATGCATAAATTTTGATTGCTATTATTTTTATAAATTTGATCAAACTCAAAGAAGTTTGGTTCAATCTAACTCTCAGTATGAAGTTGCCTCAGTGAGAGACTGAGAGCGGCTTTTTGTAGGACCCCAAAGGGAAAAAGGAGGGGGCCTGCAGCAGCTGGTGTGTGTACGTACGTGTATAAAGCTAAAGCTGCCATTTTTTGTGATCCCCTCTATGCCTATGCGTGTGATTTGCAGTACAGTCGATCTGACAGGAATCTGATTCCCCCGACCACCTGCTGTCCTCCTCCTGGGCTACCATTCCATGCTGATGATGATGATGATGCATCTCTCTCTCTCTCTCTCTCTCTCTAAAACAAGTGAAGTGTGCTTCGGCTGTTTCAGTGTGCTTTGGCTGTTTCTTGTCAAATTCCGACGATGGCTGGGCGAGTAATGAAAGGCCCACGGCCACACCGATGAGAGTAGGAGTTTCCCTGAAGAAATGTCAGTATTGTTGCATGCGATGTTGCGCCCACGCGCAACGCAACAGCAGAGGAACAAAGCTATAGGTCAATCCACATATATTCATTCCAATTTCTCAATACTGCATTGGACTGCGCAAAAGCAGACGAAAACTTAGATTCCCTTCGACAGCGACGGGTAAACAAACAATCGAGCGAGATGGAGATGCTTGATGCGTTAATTAGCAATGCAAATTAATAGCAGCAGGTGCCTTAATTTGCTAGCTAGGGCAGTATTGTATTTTCACCATCACAACACCAACTAAATTTATTTTGCTTTTTTAATTTATTTATTAAATTAAAACCCAGTGCAATTCAAATTCAAACTTTTTATAGATACCTGTGATGTGTATATTTACTTTATATTGTATTTCTTCTAGTATACCTATCAGCAGCTAGAGCTTTTGCTTGCAACTATTTCTATGTGCAAACAGGCAAACACTTTACCTTTTCCCTCCTTTATTTTATGCTCCGTTTGGTGCACGGGTATCTTAATCAGATCAACCAGATTAAGTGATCGCAATGGGCGATCGGAACGAAGTTGATGTGTGTCTAATGCAAAGCCTTCATGCTTTTTATTGTACTCTCACACTGCAAAGTGGCAAAATAATAATAATAAAGTTGCTGATGATCTGATCGATGACTAATATCGTGAAGTTTTATAGTGCAAGTATATATATATTCTGCATATATATGCATGTAATGTTGCAGTAGCATGTAAATACTATATATGCATATGTATGTAATATACCATAGCCAGTTAATTTGTAGTCGTCTCTCGATCGCTCAAAGCCTGTGGCCTGTAGTCGCCATAATTCATTGTACGTAGACCATCGATATGGCCGGCAGGGCGAGGGAAAACCAAAGTCAGCTGCAAGAGCTGGCTATCGTACGTCTCCCTACAGTGTGTACTGTGCTCTATATATATGTACATAGTCATCAAAAGCTAGCTCACACACACATGCATCTCGATCTGGTGGTACGTACTGTGTACAAGCTCTGTAAAAATGGGCCGGAGGCAAAATTAACCAAAAGACGATGATATAGCATGTTGCCAGCTCATCATCGATCGTGAACAGGACCAGTAGTAGTATATACTAGCATTTTGCCCACAATTTTGTAGTTATTTTTAACCGATTATATATTAATCCCTCGATTTTCAAATATATGACACATTAACTAATTAGATTGCCTTAATGTCTTGTATTTAGAGAGGGAGAGAAACAGAGCAGTCGGAAATTCGATCTGCAATAATATTGCAGTACTGCATGCATGTCTCTCATAATTAGGCCAGTCTCGGAGTTTCATTTGCATTAAATAGGTTGCCATATACGCACTTTTGATGACATGTCAGTGTATATTTGATAAGAGAGAAGAAATGAGCGTCATCTAGATGAAACTCTCTCGGCACGATTACCAACTATCCGAGTCATAAAAGTAATTGCTATGAAACTCTAGAATGAAACTTTACATTGAGAGTGTGAGTGTCATCCAGGTTTCTTTATCTTGCAAACAACGCAATGAAATTTACCACTAAGACTGGCCTTAGGAAGCATAACCATGTCAGGAAAGTGCAAATGATGGCATATACTTCCTCCATTCTGAAATATAAAGGATCTAGGGTTCAAAATTTATAACAAAATACAAGGTATTCTGGGTCCTTAACCCTCTCTCGATAAAGCTCCTTATTTTGCCTAAAAATCGCCTGGATTTCTTGTATTTTAGGACAGAGATGGGGGGAGGGGGGGTATATATGTAGGGACTCGATTGTTTCTCATGATTGGTTGAAGACCACATATTATATATTACCTTGCATTGAATGAACACAAAGATGAGAATAAGTTGGACAAATAACTAAATCTTTATTAGCAAACAGTATAAGAACCGGACTCAGATTATCGCAAGCCATTAGTTGTTCTAACTTCGTATCAGCATGAATCGTGATTCTAGGTCGATACGAGATACGGAGAACACGACCCAATGTCCTGGAATGGGAGTATGTGTCGATCATCGACTAGATGCGAAGTTTTTCTAACTCCTATGATCATGGATCATCAGTTCAGAAAGTAAGAAATGAAACAGAAGAAACTATTTACTATCATAGTAGTTAGGGAGAGTTGGATGCAAAAAAAAAAAAAATGAGGATGAAGTTTGGACTTCTTTGATATCATATATAGATATAGATTGTCATACGTACGATTGGTAACTAGATACTCTTTTAGTGCCTCCATGTTAATCATGAGGTGTACAAAAAGATACATCTAGAGATTCTCCCCCCCAAAGAAAAGGTATGCTAAATACTTGGGTTTATGGTGGACTTATTTATACAACATTGATATATCTAATTAACATGTTTCTAAATCAGCCACATTTTATTATAAAATATTTAACCTAAAATATGCCCAATGATTTCGTATATTTACCATAAAAAAATAAATTGCCACAACATGCATGGTTTATTATTATAAATTTATAATATTTTACCCAAAAATTGCTCCCTCATTGTTTAAATTTTGTTTTTAAACTGATGTTATTTTATTATTTAAAAGTAATGGCTTCTGTGGTTATGATTTTATTGCTAAAAGCAATGTGCTATATGAGAAATTAAGAGACAAATGCTAGTTTTTTTTTTAGAGGTTGTGCCAACTCAAAGTCATGTCTTATTTTGTGGATTTTTAGTGTATATATATTATTCATGGATTTTCTGATAACATTGTTGTTTCGAGCATGTCAGTATAGAGGGCATGTTTGGCGCAACTTTGTCTTGCTCCAACTCCTTGCTACATACAATGCAGGGAGGTCCATGACCACTGAAGCTAGAAAAATACAGAGAAGAGCAAGAGGTGGTAAGCTCAGCTCCCCAACACAGGAACATATGGAAAACGGACAGGAACATATGGAAAAAGGACTAGGAATATAGTACCTTCAGATTAATTTATAGAAAATTTCATTAACATTTGTGACTTCAAATAGTATGGTACTCTTTCTGTTCCAAATTATAATGACTTTTTGATACATCAAGTTTGTTATGTATCTAGATGTATGGGAATCTAATATTAACATCTGTATATATAAAATTAGTTAAATCTAATATGAAGGTTTCACTCAGCAAAATGTTAAAATTGCATCAACTTTGGATGTTTCAAGGGAACGAAATAAGATGTGGCAGGCTGGGCAACCTGTCAGGGATGATGCACACTTTGATGGGGTGTCAGTCATGGTTGGCTTCAAACCTCTAGAAATGCAAAGCTGGTGCAATGACTCCTCGAAACCGATGAAGCTGCTGGATAAAGGTAAAGATGGCGCGAAAGGACCAAAAGAAACATAGGAACAAATTCTTTGTGCACAACTAAGGAGATTGCAGCTGCTGCATGATGCATTCATTCATTCCTTGGACATGCATGTCTGCACTGTGGGGGCATGCATGCCATGATTACAATGGCAGTGGAAAAAGGCTTTGAATGGAGATTGGTGCATGGAAACCTAGAAACCAACACCGTTTCATTCTGCTAGCTAGGAGGACCATGCATGGAGAAGTGGGTCACTTGCTCTGTGTGCCATCAGAAATGTGATCTCTCAAAAGAGGAGAACTGGACGTAGTTTAGAGCTTCCATGGATCATGCATGTGTTTCATTGTTTGCCTTCTTAGCTTCAATTAGTAAACTAAATGTGTTAAGTAGCTTGCAACTAACTAGCTACTTATAAGCATTCAAGAAAAACCTGCATGCTGTCCCTCTCCATCAAAAACTACATAGTAGGTATATATAGTTTCTTTTGTTCAGCGCTGTGGATGTTAATTTGTGGGTTCAAGAGAGTATGCATGTGCAAGATAACTAAGTAACACGTACGTACATAACAAGCAATGGCCATACATATCTGCACTTGTCTATATATGCTTATATGAATGTGAATCCTATATATAGTATGTAGAGATGATCTTGATTATATATGGTGCATTGTTCAATGGACTGATGACGACCTTGCTTATTAATTCATTTCCAAATGATATGTTCAGTTGAATGCACCATGATAGCTGGCTAGCCATATGTTACCTACCTCGCATTCAAATTAAGGATTCCATGCCTCACTTTCATGACGCAGAGAGAGTAGAGACATCAGTGTCACATACTATATATTACTATGATCTAGCCACAAGTGCATCATATTCATATGTATGTATATGCGCTAAACCAATGCATTGCTGCTTCATCCAAACACACAATAAGCACGCATGCGTATAATCATTGAGTAAATAACAAGCATCCATTGTTGCAAACTGTGTCAAATAGATGAAATTCATATGCAAGAAGGTAGCTAGAAACAGGCTGATCGATCAGTAGTTTCTTCGATCTCTTTGATCAAGTACTCCCATAAGTATATATATTGCACACCAAAGCTACTAGTAATAAACCTAGCAACATGCATGCGTTACAAGTTTACATATCATAGACCTGAAATATAATGGACAACAATATAGAAATTGCACCCCTAGATACATAGCAGAAACAAAGAACAGCACATGAAGAACTGAATAATAACATAAACTAATTTCGATTGCCTACCATTTCTAGATACCACTTCACCTTCTCCGCCGTCGATCGTCATCGCAAACGATAGTTATCAGATAGATAGCCCCTATTAATCTTGCACCACAACTCCTTTTCTGTTGAATTTTTTCACAGAAGCCATGACTAAAATGAAGCTTCAGGGCTTTGCATAAATAGGGCTACCTTTTGTGTGCAGCTAGCAACCAGCATGCAGATCAGAGGACGCGTCACAGCACGTTCCCGGACGAAGCCGAGTTAAATCCTGACAGGTCCACCCAGCTGCTGCCCGGAGCCACACCGCCGCCGCCGCCACCGCCACCGCTGCCGCCGCCTCCTCCACCACCGGCGTTGCCAGCGCCTCCTCCATTGTTTCCATTTGCACCGCCGTTGTTGCTGGCGCCGCCCCAGAATTGGAGGTTCCCAGGGAGACCGAGGAACTCCCTCGGCGAGCTGTTTGCCATCGCCGCGGACGCTGGGTTGTCCTCCATCTTCACCGATGCCAGCTGCGTGATCAGCCCAGCTGAGCTGGGCACCTTGGAGCCGCCCAGCATGTGCCCGGCGAAGCCGGAAGCGTCCCCGCCGTGGCCTTCCACGTCGAACGGGTAAATGCCAGCCATTGTCGGTGGCATGCCGTCGGGGCGGCCGCCGCTTAGGAAGGGAACTGCTGTATCTGCGGCAGGCGCCACTGCTCCAGCCCGATGGCAGAGCCGCCGGCGCCGGCGCCGAACTGGTGGTAGTCCACGGTGTCCAGCGAGCTCAGCCCGGGGAACCCTAACCTTGACGCGCCGGTGTTGTAGTGATCCCCGCCTGCGAGAGGGTGGTGCAACGAGGCCAGGAACGGCAGCTGCCCGTGCCCCTGATGAGGCGGCATGATGGCGGCGCCTCCCGCGCTGCTGCCGCCGGTCGCGGTGGACGAGGTGGACGACGACGTCCCGCCCGCGCCGGAAGCAGAGGCGGCCGACGACGAGTTGGACTTGGACGACTTGGTGCGCTTATTGCGGCGGCACCCGCCGCCGACGGGCACGTTCGGAGCGCGCCGCCGCGCGTCCAGTACCGGCGGCACGTCTTGCAGAAGTGGCGCGGCTGCGAGAGCGAGTAGTTGTTGAAGTAGCAGAACTTGGTGTTGGTGGACTCGCAGCGCGGGCACTTGAGCCCCGGCTCCGGCTGCGGGATCTTGGCGAGCCTGGCCCGCTCGGTCATGGAGCCCGGCCGGATAGCGGAGCCGCCGCCAGTCGGTCCACCACCGCCGCCACCGCCCCCGCCGCTCGCAGCGACCACAGCCGCCATGTCAGGGCGAGGAGCCATGAGAGCTCCGCCAGGAGGTGGCATCGGCGGCAGCTGATGATGATGGTGATGGGCATGCTGCGCGTCCATTCCGCCGCCTCCACCTCCTCCGGCGGCGCCACTTGGAAGCTGGCCATGGTGAGCTTGCTGTTGCTGAAAGTAGCATCATTTACAAATCAAACACACGCGGGGGCACAGAAATTAAAAGAAGAAGAAAGAAAGAAAGGCGCGCGAAATTGATATGAGCGAATGAAACCGAAAAAAAGAGATGGCCTGGTATATTCAAGCAGAGGAGAGATTTTGCAAAAGAGCCTAGGAATATTTCCTCTCCATTTCGTCGTCCCCACTCTCTCTCGGCGGCCGGCCTAGCTTTTTTTTTCATGGAGAAGTTTTTCGCTATGGTGGCCAACAAGGAAAAGAAGCACGGGCGCAAAAAGAAGGTGAAACGATTTGGGGAGCGAAATTTTTACCTGCTGCTGCGGCTGGTGCTGGTGCTGGTTCCAATTGGGTGGATCAAGATAGACAGGAACCGAAGAAAAGACCATGGTATAGAATTGATTTCTTTTGATCTTTTGCTACTTGTGAGTGAGAGCTTCTTTTCAGCTGGGCTGGGTTTGTTTGTTCCTTCCTCGCAGCACTGGGAGCTCTTCTTGCTTTGTGAGATAAGGGTATATAGGCGCTTTAGGGGATCATGCAAGGATGGGAGAGGGGAGGAGGGAGGGCCGGGTGCATCGATAATAAAGGTGGATCGGAGAATAACATCCACTAGCGAGCTCTCTATACGCTGCTAGCTGCCGCACGCGACGACTGGAAGAGGAGAATGACGGCTATTCAGCGGAAGACGAAGAAGACGAGAGCGAGAAGGCCCGGGCCAGGCCTGCCAGTGCCAGGAGAGGAAGAACTAAAGCTAGGGGAAGAAAGAGATGGGATCCATCGTTGGGAGGGCGAAAGCGAGAGGAATAAAATTAAAGGAGAATGGGGGTTTGCTCATTCATTCATTCTCCTTTAGTTTTTTTTTTTTTGTTTGTTTGTTTGGGCGTGTTAGTGGAGGCCTTGCATTATATATATAATGGATGTGAAACATGCATATGGGATGGGAGGGACTTCATTGCTTAGCTCGTAAGGATCGATATGCAATGTGTGAGAGTGAGATGGATGGATGGATGTAGCTTGCAGCTGCAAGAGAGAGTGGGAGGGTGATGAGAGAAGGAAGGGGCCCCGGTTTTTATGCATGAGGAAAGCTGCAAAACCCTAGGAGCTGAGGGTAGCAGGAAGAGGTGGTGATGCCTGCTGTGCTACTGTGTGGAAGCTAAGGCTGTCATGTTGTGCGTGTAGTTTGCTTTTCTTCGATCTTCTTGCATGCATGTATGCTTCCCTGCTTGATTATCTAGCTATAGATAGTAGCACATAGATAGACGGCTTGAACAGTGTTCATATGCGAAGCTAGCTACGAGTAGAGGTTACCAACAACATGAGGTAGCTACCAATACAAGTTGCCCAGTCCAGGGGGTCATTCTAGTGTTTGTGCCAGGTGCAACTTTATGTCCATATTGATGAAAGAGATCAATCAGTGGTAAAGTTACTCTTGCTACGACTCTCTTTGGACTCTTGGTGTAGAGAATTCCTGTTCTACTACTCTCTCTTTCTTTTCTCCCTCTCTCTCCAACAAAAGACCAAAGTTTTAACAAGTATAGCTAGACAAGTAGACAGTGCTCTCCATGTACAGTATATGAGTAGGGCAACTTTAAGTACATAGGGGTAGATAAAGCAATAAAGTACGTGGTACGTCTTACACAGGTCTTTGTGCAATGTACAGATGAACAGTAGAGGTGGCCGGCCAGGAAGAAGAGGTGTAGAGAACAGTGTTTGAGAGTACATAGCCATTGATCCCAAATTTGCAGCCACTAGTCCTTCTATCTCCTGTAGTTGAACACACCTGTCCTCATGTCTATGTATGCTGATGCTACTCGCTAGCACAATTCTCAAGTACAGTACTTGGAAGAAATTTCAGCGCAAGCAAGCATTGAAGCATGGTAATGGTAGTAGGCTACTGGCCCTATAGTAGTAGAGTAGTAGATGGATCTATGAAAGCTAGACATTGTTTCTTTCTTCGATCGCTTTGTTGAACGAGTTAAGCAAGCATATGTCATCTGAATACTATATATGATGGGGCATTACACATTCGAATTGTACATGTAAGATCTGGACAAATCACGAGGTTCTTATTCTATTCGGGTCCTTCGATAACTAAATAATCAAGTGACTTCCATGCATGCCATAGTATAAGTGAAATCGGCGCAATCTTTTCATATATTCTCCCGGCCCATCCATCCATCCATTTAATCCTGGTGTCAGGCATTATAATTTTTTTCTCCAAATGGTGAGAGCACAATAAGGGATTTGTGCTCACTGTCTTATAATTAGATCATTATATTCTCCTAATTGGCTGTCTTGTCATCAGCTACATAATACCAATTAAATAAACAAAAACCTGAAACGACACCCACATTCCCTACTTTGCCTATGATTGATTAGCTATAGAGATGATAGATTAGACTGAAGATAACAATTCGGTTCTTTCAGCGTAGCAGGATCTAGTAGCAAGTGCACCCGGCCGGCCGGCCGGCCTTTTCCCATTTATTGATGAGCTAGCTGCTAGGAGTATAGCTATATCTCATTCATTCAAGGGGACTGGTGAGTGGTCAGTTCTCGATTCAGTTGAGTTACTTACTCCTTTCAGAGATTCAGTGCATCGATCAGGCCATGGTCACAGTACTGGCTGCTAGAATGGAGCAGACTCTGGTGAGTGTCCAGTACTGCAGCTGCAACCTGCAGAACGCACGAGCCTTCAGATCGATCAGGGGTTCGGTTTTCACCTGAACTAGTTATCTTCAGGCAGCTAGTACGCGTAGCTTAAGCCGGCGCCGGCCATCTCGTTTAATTTCACCTGGAGATGTGAACAAGGTTCTACTACAGAGCTTGAATCCATCCATCTCCAGGCAGCTAGTGTCCAAAACGAGCTAGAGATGGCCAACCACCAGCCGACGATGTTTTGTTTTTATAAGATTTGAGAGAAGAGAAGAATATAACATGAATCATGAGCAGCTAGCAGTGGCTCTACCACACATGGCTTCATGATTCAGCTTTGGAGGCGCGTATAGATAGACGACGACAGTGGCTTTAGCAGTCCAAGATTCTGCACCGCTTTTGGTCACTGAAGATTGTGTGCGCACTACTGGTCATTTCAACCTGAAGCAGCAGCAGCAGCTGGCTGGAGCTGGACCGAACCGAACCGGCCGCGCGCACTGAAATCCTGAACGCTCCATCGTTGCGTTTCCTTTGGGGCGAAGAGATCGACGATACACATATATATATGTAGTACTGTACTACGGAGTACTAGTAATTATTTATTTATACAAGTGGAAAGCTGGGTGCAGGAGAATTGAACGAAGTGAGGTTGAAAAGCTGGGTGCAGGAGAATTGAACGAAGTGAAGTGAAGCTGCTTGCTGCAGATTTCAGAGATGCACGCATACACAGCGGGTATTCATGGCGTAGCGCAACGATGGATTCAGATCTCAGAGATGTCGATTGATGGAATCATGGATGGATGCATGGACCAGGACCAGCAGTAGGCGGCATGCATGGCAGAATGACGACGGAGGCAGAAAGCTTTTTGTCTATGGCGGCGGCCGGCCAAGTAAGCTAAGCTGCTGAGACCGATGGACGATGGATGCTTGAACTGAACCTGCAGCAGCTAGCAAGGTACGTCGTACGCGTAGCTTAAGGTAGCGCCGGCCGGCCTCGACGATCGCCTGGCCCCAACGCATGCACTGCCATGGATACTATACGATCGATAATTTCCCCACCCTGGCGCCTGGCCCCTGCTCTGAATCAAGCCATCAGAACAAGTGCCGGTGGAAAGCGAAACCCTGCACCAGCACCAGCACCAGCACCGTGAGGCCGGAGGCAACCAAAGTCACTGGCAAGGCAAGCGCCGGCTCGTCACCTCACCTCACCTCACCTCGCTCGCTTTACTAGTTTACTTGGTTCTCCCTCTCTTTACACGGTGTGGTGTCCGCGGTCCGCCGGCCGGCCGCGGCAGGTGCCTGGCCGGCAGCAGCGGCATCTACCTGGGCGGGCCGCGGCCATCGTGCAACCGACGCGCGGATGACCGGCAGATAGCAGCGGGACGTACGGCCAGGTGAGTAAAGCGACGGACGGCCGGGGGCCGCAGCTGGAGGCGATAATGATTGGTACTGGTACTGGCCGGCCGGCCGGCCAGCGCTTTAGTTGCTTAGCCGCGTAGGGAGAGCCTAGTGGGGGAGGATCGGAGTCGGAGGACCGGGGGGGCCGGCGCGACGCCGCTTTCGCCCTGCACTATCACGATCGCGAGCTGATGGATCGATTAAAGCCAAAGGCGCGCGCAATGCATGGCTGCCTGGGATCGTATCGGAAATTAATTTGAAAGCAAGCAGCACCGGCCGGAGATCCATCGATGGCTGCCGTTTCATGTGACTTTCCTTTTCTTCGCCCGACACCTCCCCCGGATGCCGGATTCTTCGTTTCGTTGGAGAAATCTCTCGGTTGTCGTTGTAACAGCAGCCATATCACGCACGCATAATGCGTCGAGCGATGTGGGTGTGCATACGGTGCGTCGTCGTCGATAGTGGCTTCGCCGACAGAAATCATGACGGACAAAAACGAAGCAGACAGTACGACATTCTCACCCGAGGTTTCAACTTGAGGAGAGTATTATACTTCCCGTAATATAGTGACTTCTAAAATTTAAATTTACACTGAAATAAGGCATGCTCACAGCAAGTTTTTTAGTTTAATCCATGGATATACTCATCAAAGTATTTTTAAAATTGTGCATGAGTATCATCTCACTCAGTAGCAAAACCGAAGCCACAACGATTCAAGCAACATCAGCAAATCCTTGGATTAAACAATAAGCGACAACAAAACCAAAATCAGGTTTGAATCATTAAAACCAGAACAAAATAGTACGGCTTTTGACAATCCAGTTAACATCAGGAGTATCACCTTAACTCAGTAACAAAACCAAAGCCACGACAATTTAAAGCAACAGCAGCAAGTTGATCTTGACTCATCATGTTTAAATGGGAGCAAAATACACAGATACTGCTGTGTAGATAGACTGTAGAATAGTAAAACAGAATACTTAATAGAATATACTTTCTAATCGCATCAATACAGGTCCAACCCTGAAAAGCAAATGTTCAAGACACGCACATAACCAGCGTACACCTAATTATAAGCCCAAGTGGTATGATTGCCACCTGGGGCTACAACCAACAAAAGAGCAATCATCTTCTTTTACTACTACGAAGAATGATGGTCGGGGTGCCCATAATTTAATCGACCTCCTCAATCTTGGGGCCAGCACCGCCAGCAGCAGCAGGGACCTCATCGTCCATTCCACCAGCCATGTCAGCACCAGCGCCCTGGTACATCTTGGCAATGATGGGGTTGCAGAGGCCTTCCAGCTCCTTCATTTTGTCCTCAAACTCTTCCACCTCGGCAAGCTGGTTGCTGTCCAGCCAGTGGATGGCCTGCTCAACGGCGTCCTCAATCTTCTTCTTGTCGTCGGCGGACAGCTTTGAGGCAATCTTCTCATCCTGGATGGTGTTCCTCATGTTGTAGGCGTAGTTCTCCAGGGAGTTCTTGGCGTCAACCTTCTTCTTGTGCTCCTCATCCTCAGACTTGTACTTCTCTGCTTCCTGGACCATCTTCTCAATGTCCTCCTTGCTCAGCCTTCCCTTGTCATTGGTGATAGTGATCTTGTTCTTCTGGCCAGTCGTCTTGTCTTCAGCAGAGACGTTCAGGATACCGTTGGCATCAATGTCAAAGCATACTGTGATCTGAGGGACGCCCCTAGGTGCAGGTGGGATTCCAGAAAGCTCAAATTTCCCAAGGAGGTTGTTGTCCCTGGTGCGGGTCCTCTCGCCTTCATAGACCTGGATCAGCACACCGGGCTGGTTGTCTGAGTAGGTGGAGAAGACCTGCTCCTTCTTGGTTGGAATGGTGGTGTTCCTTGGAATAAGCACAGTCATGACTCCTCCGGCAGTCTCAAGACCAAGAGACAGTGGGGTCACATCAAGAAGGAGAAGGTCCTGGACCTTCTCATTGCCCTCCCCGCTAAGGATTGCAGCCTGGACAGCAGCACCATAGGCAACAGCCTCATCCGGATTGATGCTCTTGCAGAGTTCCTTTCCATTGAAGAAGTCCTGCAGCAGCTGCTGAACTTTGGGGATCCTAGTGGAGCCACCAACAAGTACAACATCATGGATAGTGCTCTTATCCATCTTGGCATCCCTCAAGCATTTCTCAACAGGCTCCATGCACTTCCTGAAGAGATCCATGTTAAGTTCCTCAAACCTGGCTCTTGTGATGGTGGAGTAGAAATCAATGCCCTCATAGAGAGAATCAATTTCAATTGTAGTCTGTGCTGTGGAAGAAAGTGTCCTCTTAGCCCTCTCACATGAAGTCCTAAGCCTTCTCAATGCCCTGGGGTTCCCAGTGATATCCTTCTTGTTTTTCCGCTTGAACTCCTGGACAAAGTGGTTCACCAAGCGGTTGTCAAAATCCTCACCACCGAGGTGGGTGTCGCCAGCTGTGGCCTTCACCTCAAATATACCCTCCTCAATAGTAAGGAGTGAGACATCAAAAGTTCCACCTCCAAGGTCAAAAATAAGGACATTCTTCTCACCAACACTAGTAGCTTTCTTGTCAAGACCGTAGGCAATTGCAGCAGCAGTTGGCTCATTGATGATACGCATGACATTGAGACCAGCAATAACGCCAGCATCCTTAGTTGCCTGCCTCTGGGAATCATTGAAGTAAGCAGGAACAGTGACCACAGCATTCTTCACAGTTGATCCAAGGTAAGCTTCAGCAATCTCACGCATTTTGATAAGAACCATGGAAGAAATTTCCTCAGCTGAGAACTGCTTCTCCTCACCCTTGTACTGCACTACAATCATAGGCTTATCTGCTGGGCCAGAAATAACCTTGTATGGCCACATCTTAATATCACTCTGAACAGCAGCATCAGAGAACCGTCTTCCAATAAGACGCTTAGCATCTGCATAATTTCATAAAAAGAACCACCATTAGAATCATAATTTGGATGTTACGTTCAGTATCTCTGCATATATAAATACCTACAGTCTTGCCAACAGATATTTTAAAAAAGAAACAAAGCTACATGAAGAAACAATGCTCAGTGACAATGTCAAAAAAATAAGTGTCTGTCAAAAGAAATACCATTAGAATTTGACCTTTTATTGGATTAAGTTTCTGATGATGAAGCAATGGGCAGTTTAATAATATCTGATAAATAAGATCTCAAACTACGCCTCATAACAGTTCAAATGTACGAATTATCAAGTAGTACTTTAATTGTGTGATGTGTATATGCAAACCTAAAATGAACATGCATGAACAATAACCATCTTGTGACCTAAAGAATGGATTTAACATGGTTCAGGGGTACATGTGAAACATAATTTTTATTATACATAGTACCAGAAGATAAATACATAATTTAATTACCAGATGTCCATGTCATCAGACTTAAATTGGCAACTTCAACCAACATGACTGTACTTACAGCAAACGTGACAAAAGAATACAAAAAACCATGAACAGCTTAAAGCATAACAGAAGCCAATAATAATAAAAGTTAATTTAATACTCCATTTGAATCTAAAAGGTCTGTTTCATTTCGTTAGGAAAGCCTTTGACCAACAATCTATATATCAATAGGTTTTGTAGCATAAAATGGTCCACGTTGAAAAATGGTTGATTTTGTATCACATAAATGGCATAATAAAAAACAGTAATTGATCATCAAAGCCTTGTAGAAATAGACCTAACTTCAAGAACAGGGTCCGCATGCTTATATATATAGTATAGACAGAGAAAAGGTAGCTACAAATCTGGTCATTCACAAATGCATAAAAAGTATGGAAACAACTCCAATTGTAATCTCTATGTACACAGCAAATAATTCCAATATAATTCATCAGTAACCTAGGTTCTAGGACTAATTAAAAGTATGGCTAAAAGTATGGCCTGTCTAAACAGTACAAACTCCCTACAGCCATCCAACAATATGACCATTTATTCAATTTCCCCAAACATGAAGATAAATTTGTATCATACACCATATCAATGGCAGTCATAACAGGTCCTAAAGAGCCATAATGTAGCAAATAAGCACCATGAGAACTTTTTGAAAGAAAAGCACCATAAAAGAACTCTGGCAATGATTTTTTTGTAAGTATAATAAAACAGATAACTAGTGACTAATTTCAAGAGCAGTTCCTGCATGACCCACAAATTGGCAGTGACTTTGACAAACATATCATCCAGCATGATTTGCATATTTCAAAACCAAATACTTTTATGTACCAATTCTCCAAGTGAACAAACAAATACACGGAAAGACAAACCATCATTTTGAACATAGTACAACAATATAATTTTCAATACAATAATATAATTTTCTTTTCAGATGAATTTTTACAGCAAACATAGCCCAATGCAATAAAATTTTTTTTTAGATGAATTTACAACACGTTAATAACCGCTAAAGCATAAAACAATATGGACAGTGCATTATCACCTAGTCCAATAATATGTAATCTGAACAGACTAAAAAACGAAACAGCATTGCGGATCAGATCTGTGCAGATGCAGCATTGAACACACCATTACGCACACACAACAATTCGATTATACCTTAGTTCAAAACTAACAATGCACACTAGATCGATCGAGCACAACAGACGGATTCATCAGACAAAAACCCCGTGTTACTACGAAAAGGATAAGATCCGTTCGCATCAGAAACAGAGAAACGGAAGGGGCGTGCTTACCGAAGACGGTGTTGATGGGGTTCATGGCGACCTGGTTCTTCGCGGCATCACCGATGAGGCGCTCGGAGTCGGTGAAGGCGACGTAGGACGGCGTGGTGCGGTTCCCTGGTCATTGGCGATGATCTCGACGCGGTCGTGCTGCCACACACCGACGCACGAGTAGGTCGTGCCGAGGTCGATGCCGATCGCCGGTCCCTCGCCCTTGGTCGGCGCCATTGCTGCGTGTAGATCGCTCGCTGCGGCGGCGGCGGCGGCAAACACAGACGGGACGGGAAGAGCAGCTAGGGTTAGGGTTTTCGCGGCGGCGCTTGGAGCAGAGGCGATTGCTGCTGCGGTTGTCAGGTGGGAGGCGGCGCCGATGTGGTGGTGGTATTTGTACACAGGGACAGGGTCGCCCGGTCTCCTCCGGAATTGCGGGAGGAGCGTGGCCCAACCAGAGCCCAGTTCGAACTCTACAGCTTCTGCAGGTGGGGCCCATAGAGTGTAATTGTTTGACTGTTTGCTTTTTCCACGTGATATAGGTGGGGCCCAACCAGTGCTCGTCTTGCTGCAACCAGGGTTTTGGCGGCGGCGCTTGGAGCGTGGCCCAACCAGAGCCCAGTTCGTCGCAAAAAAAAAAAAAAAGCCCAGTTCGTACTCCTGTTTTACTATAAATTTTATTACTTACTCAATAAAAAAATACTCTCCATCCAAAAATCTCCGTCATTTTAGCAAAAAATATTTTTTAATAATCTCCCTAAGGATATTACTGTTTGGATACTACGATTCCCATCGTCTTTTTTTGCACGCGGTGCGAGAGGGTCTGATTGGATGCGTATTAATCGGCAATTAAGGATGCCGCGGCGATTAAATGAAGAACGTACTCGTGGCTGCTGCACTCGACCTTCCTTGGTCACTGCGCCGAACAAAAATACGCTGAAGATTTTTGGAGGGAGTACTACGCTTCGGGACAAAACTTTCCCAGGAATACTGTTTATTATTATCCCTTTTTTGCTATCTTCAAAGAGAGGACTTTATTTTTATCACTATGGAATAAAGTTACAATATTGGGTATGCAGGGGCTGAACTTAAGCTAGGCCAAAGAGGACACGGCCCCTCCTTAATCTCCGTATTGTTTGTAAGGAAATGCAGTCCTTAAGTTGCTTCATCCTGTTTTTTAACCTAGAAGGTCCTTTTGCTCCGTATGAGATGTTAATCTGGTTTTTTTTTTTTTTTTTTTAATTTTGTACTCTGCAGTAGTGCGGTGGCGTAGGGCCATCAGGAATTCTGCCTACAGGCGTTTGCGCGGCATTTATTTATTTTTTTTTCCCGAACTGGCAGGTTACAAAGTTGGAACCTGAAATGGTCCATCCAGTGAAGGCACTGAACAAACACAAGTTCGGGTTAGAATTGTTGGTATATTATTTTAAGCTGCACTAGTTTGACAAAGTCCACAATGCTTGCAAAAACAAAGGTGCGATTCAACACTTAGCTGTGATGGAATTCATTACTCACATACTCAACAATTGCTTAGAACATCACCTCCAAAATTTGTGGGTCAGGATCATAAAATTAAAGTGAAAAAAATAAAAAGAAATACTTTACAACCATAATTCACTGTAAGTCCAAGAATTGCTAGTTAAATCTTCAGCTTCAAATGTACAGTGCAAGATTCAGAAACCACGGTAAATATCATTATGACAACTTAGTGATCAGCTCTTGAAAATCAAAAACCACCCAGTCAGCTTCAACTGCGACTGGATCCCTCATTTGAACACCGGCATAACAGACGAACAAGTCTGCCCCGCCAGGTTGCCGAGCCTGCAAAGACATGGGCTAATTAATCTAGCTGTATAAATGTTAAATTGTGGTAAAGCATTATTGTTAATTGCTATAACTGATATATCAGAAAAGTCTGGTACCGTTAAGCTGCACTGCATTCACTCAGTTATATCTTTCTCTGAAATATTCACGAACTAAAGAATAGCTGCACGATGTCAATAGCCTTAAACCAATTTCTTTCAACAGGCCTTAAGCAAAACAAACTCTCTGACCCATCTTTGTTACATCATGCTAAAAATATATTTTTCTCAAAGTTCAGTCACGTATTATTTCTATCTCATGCTACATGAACAAGAGAAACAAAGTTGCAAGATCTGAGTGGAAACAAATAGTGAGAAAGGTTTGCATGACTCAGCAATCAAATCATTACAAAGATCAAGTCAGTATCGATAACTGCCCTTTACCCAATAAGAAATATCATCCTTATGCATATCTATTGTCAGGAATTCAGGATAGAAGTTCCAAAGGTGTTATCCAGTCATATATACCTCGAGATCAGTTGCGCCATCACCAATCATAACGACTGCCTTGTAGCCATGGTCCTGAACACAAAGAAAGGTCAGCAAAATGGTCAGAAATAAAGAGTGCAACCAAATGATATACAGTTTAACTAGACCTGTTTTTATTTGCCGCACTGCTTTTTGCTTTACCCCCACTGCGTGAAGTGGGCTCTGTGGGATCAAATCCGGCGTACTCCCCGAAGTGCCAAAGAGCAGATGGTTTGCAATGATGTTTTCAGGAGGAATACCAAGCTCAAATGCCACAGGCTGGAAACAAGGAAAACATTTAAGTGATGATTTTGAGCCAATGTTTTCAGGAGGAATACCAAGCTCATATGCCACAGGCTGGAAATAAGGAAAACATTTAAGTGATGATTTTGAGCCACTATATGATAACCCATTATATATGTGTGAGCAATCACTTTCGTACTGTATATATATTCAGCAAATTTACAACTGAACTAAAGTTTGCTCCAACAATTAGAATATAACGAACATACAAATTTGAGTAAGAGACAGCCGAAATGAACCATGGTACCATATTACAGGACCTACCTTGATCATTTGTCGGAAGCCTCCTGACACAAGGAATACATCAATATTATTAGCTTTTAGCTTCTTGACCAAATCAGCCATTCCAGGAGAAATCCTGCAAACAAAAAAAGTAGTGCCACTGGTAATCCTTTAAATTGGACCAAGAAAATGAACAATGCTTGTTTGTAAGTAAAAACACAGCGCTTAATTATGTTGTGTTGCGGGGAAAACAATGCTGAGTCAATTCTATCTTTGTTTTATACTGTATTTAGAAAAATCTTAGAGCACTGCTACGAAAGGCATAAGGCAAACTTGCCAAAACGATAATGCTGTGGTTGTCTGTACAAATTTTAAATATAACTAGAAACTACACATTTTTTGTCTTCCTGTGAAAAGAGACACTTGGTCAATCAATTATCATTTTCTGAAAACTGGTCGATCAATTATCATTACTAAGCACTTTCTGTTCTATACAGAGTAACATATAAGGGGGGAGCAGAAAAGGGATAAACATCCATACCCATTATTTCCAAAAGGTAAATAGCAGTGGTGCTGAATCCAAATAGTTAAAATAGGATGGAAACCAAGGACACTAAAATACCAGCTACCATATAGATTAATATGAAGTTTAGAATAAGGCAAGGTTACCTTTAAAAAAGGATGGAAACCAAGGAGACTAAAATACCAGCTACCATATAGATTAACATGAAGTTTAGAATAAGGCAAGGTTACCTTGGTGGCCTTTGCTTCAGGCACTCCTCCACCTGGGAGAGAGATGGTTTAATTAAAGACAGCCTGGCTGACAGCGCCTCCTCAAATGGAACAGTCCCAGTCATAGCTCTAAGAATATTAAGCCATGGTTAGTTCTTCCCGCAAAATCCAGAGTCCAGATGAATCAATCTACACAGAGGAGGATTTACTTTGCTGTCCATTCAGCAACAGCTTTCCCTGCCCCACAGAAATCAGCAAGCTCGTCAATACCCTCATCCAGGATGACGGTGCTATCGACATCGAAACATACTGCATCAGCATTGTGTAATGTCTCAATAACCCCTGTAAACATGCAGGCAAGCAATGTGCAAGTTACTCCCAACTTACAGCACAGTCAAGGACTCTGACACAGACATCGATCAGCTGCATGGTAGACTATCCAGAACAGTCTCTGGAAGGCTTCCAATAAGAAAATTAAAGAACCTTTGGAAGGCTGGATATTGCCTAGAACCGCCGAGGACCCATCCTTGGATACATCCAGTGCTGCTACCAGTAAAGTACGGCTCTCACGAATTTTAGCAGAACGAAATGTCGGGCATGGAAACCGAGCCACCACATGTAAAGCCAGAGGTGTTCGAGTGCACGATGACTGAGTAACTGATGGCAGACTCCTCGGACCAGCATGCAACCTGATCAGGCCGGCCATTACATACGCACCTGCGAATCAGACAAGGGAACACAGGATTCAGAGGTGGATCCAGTAAAGTACATGGGTGTACCATGTACTCATATGATCAAACCCAGTTATGGTTTCCTTTTTAACAAACTTAGCCAAAACTAAGGGGCCGTTTGGTTGAGGGACTTTGAACCAAACAGACCAAACAGCCCCTAAGCATAGACACCGCTTAGAATGATTTATACTGTGCTTCAGTACAGATTTTATAGGTCATCAACTCATGATGTCCTGTATTCCAGGATGGTGGGCGCACAACCGATAATTTTTGAAGAAAAAACAAAATCGAACAAGCACTTTTGGGGAGTAATCGGCATGTATTTGCATTTGAGGAGGCAGCAATCTAATGTAAAATTCTAACCTCCCCGAATAAGCACTTTTGTAAAACAACTATCCAACTTTAAATACAAAGAAGCGCAAATCTTTGCGTTTTCGAGAAAAAAATCGAAGTTTTGTAGTCATAGCATATGTACACTTGTGATTGGATCAGATCAAATAAGATCCGAATACAGACAGCTTAGGCTAGGGTTTGGGTGCTCAGGTTCGTACAGACGGAACGGAAGAGAAGGGGTGGGCGTACCTGGTGGTGTTCGTCGCCGGCAAACGCTCCGAAGATGAAGGCCTCGCAATGGGCACCTAACGAGTTCACTCAAAAATGGGCACCTGACGAAGACCGACGGCGCCGCCGCTAGAGACAGAGAGCGCGCGAGCTGTATTCCGTGCGCCAGTGGTCTCTTTGGACAGTGGTCTCTTTGAGCATGCGTGCGTGTTTTTGTCCTTTTCTTAACGAACTAGTTAAGGGCGTGCGTTCCTACGGGATAACTAAATTTTATATAAAAGCGCAAGAATCACATGATAAGATAAAGAATACTATAAAATCAAACAATAATATTAAAATAACATTTAATCCAAACAATTAAGTTTTGTAAAAAGTAACTCGAGTCACGGATATCACGGTATCGTAGGCCCATAAATCTAATATATCGACTTCTACCATACTAATGCACCAACTTATCTACGTTCAAATCCATTCAAAAATGAACCGCGCAGATGACTTACCGGTTTCTCTCTCATTCTTCGGGACACGATTCAACGATCAAGATTGAAAGTATTGGACGCATCCCCCACCTGCCTGCCTCTCGTGAGAAGGAAAGAAGAAATGCGCGTGACCAAATTGAGCGACATCAGCGTGGCAATTAGCATGGAAAGTGGATCACGGTGACCATGGGATGAATGAATTAAAAGACCCTGAGGACCAAAGTTTTCCAGCCCAAGGAGGCTATCCACGTCACCTCTAAAAATTTCACTGGTCCGGATTTTTTTTTTTGCAAATAGGTACCTACACTATTTTGATATCGCATCACGCGGTCAGATTTTCCTCGATAAACAGTAAATTAGCTCAGTTTTTTTACCTTTTAACCCCGTAATACTCGTCATCTTTACACGAAGAAGACAAAATTTCGAGTTCAACGTACTTTTTGCGTTTACCCGCCCGCCTCCCAAATTTGCGAAAAACCCCCTCTCGGCCTACCAAATAAAAGCGCTCTCTTTCCTTTCCCCAAAAAAAAAAAAAATGCCGGACTCCCTCACCTCTCCCTCTCCATCCGTCTCTATCTCCCTCCCGACGGAGGCAGGGGGCGGGGACGGCGGGCTTGGCCGGCGGCGGTGGCGGCGCCGCCCTCCCTCCTCCTCCTCCCTCCCATCGCCGCCCTCCTTCTTCCCCTCTCCTCCCCCCCCTTCGTGCCCACCTCTTCCTCTCCCTCGCGCCCTCCACTCGCTCCACGAAACCCTAGGCTGCGTCTTCGGTGGAGGCCGCGATGGAAGATGCCGTGCCGGCCGATGGCGATGGCGGCGGCGGCGGCGGCGGCACCCTCCTCCTCCCGCTCTCCTTCCCCCGGCCCTCCTCTCCCTCGCGCTCTCCCCTCGCTCCCTCTCTGGCTGCGGCCGACGGCCATGGCGGCCACCTTGCGTGGCGGGGTGGGGCAGGCTGCGCCGACCCTCCTCTTCCCCATCCACGCCGCCGCCTCCCTCCCCCCACCCCCCACCCCTCCACATTACGTGTCCCGCTACAGGGAAACCCTAGAGGTCCTCCCCATCCCTAACCCTACCTACTTTTTTTTGCTACAGGAAACCGTTTTTTAGATTTTGACTATCTCGATTTTGTGTGCAGGGTCATGATTGTTGAACAACACTTCCTACGTGCTCAGCTACTCCATCTTGATGGACTCGGACCTCGCGCGACCTTCTGAGGCAAGGGAAAATTTCTCCTTTTTGTTCTATCTAATCCGCATGAAATTGTGCTATCTTTCCTTATGTGCAATGATGATTGCGCTTTGCTCTCGCTGTTGGATTGATTTTCACGGACTGGGCTGTTGCTGTGATGACCATGTTTACTATATGATTGCAGTGATCATGGGCCACTGTTGTACAGTTTGCATCCCTTTCTACCTTTTCCCTGATAACTGAACCAATGTTTGGGAGCTATGATGATCCTTCTTTACATCTCCTTATATACAATGTTGATACTAGAGCCAATGATCATGAGCAATGTTGATTTTGCATTTTTTTAACCTCTTCTCGTCCTGTGAGTGTTTATATGTGGAATTATTGAGATCAGTAAAGACCATAGGCAACCACGTTAGGCAACTTCCTGTGGTCCGTCCAATCCTGTGATCGTGTGCTTGGGATTCATCTCGCCGGATTCCGTGTTTATCTGTGTAGCAGAATGGAACAACACGTGTTTGGCGGAGCATGGATGCCGTCTCCTTGACGGAACCCCCGCTGAGATCTACGTCCTGTGTTACCATTGCCTCTGATGGTTTCTTCTTTTGGCTAATCTAATTGTTGCCTCTTGTTTGCCGGTCATCATTGCTTGTGATCATTCTCTGTGATGTCAAGACACATTGTTGTCCGATCTGAGCTCATGTTTATTGCCTGCCAAGGCATAGATATATTCTTCTTAAATGTATGGTTGTGATCATTGTGTGTGATCATTGCTTCTATATATAGTTGGTTCTGAGCACAGTCCCTATTGTCATTGTCAGAGATTACATTGTCACGTGCTTTGGTTGTCAGCGATTACTTTTTTTGGCTGTCTTGTTTCTTTTGGTTCTGAGTATGCTTGGGTTTCTGCTCTGCTAAAACTATTACATGGAAATTTTGGTTAATAAAAACCCTTCCTACTATTTACCATTGATGCTCTTTTGTTTTGGAAAATAGGACACCATACTTATTCTACAAGATTATTTACTTGGGCCTGTTGCAGATATGCATACCAAATATTTGATTAGTATCATAACAATTCAGTGATTATTTCCTTATTTGATTGATTATTGTCGCATGTCGTTCCTATGGATCTAATGATTGGCCTTCACCTATTTCTATTTCCTTTATTGTTGCTCTGCATTTGTTCTCGAAACTATGTGCGGAGCACTTTCCATTGTCGCAGCTATTTCTGCTCTGCAGCTTCCCAGCAGGTTGCCATGGAAGAGGTACCAGATACCTATTTCTATACTGTGCAATATCATCTACCCATGAATCTGTAAACATCTTGGCATTTGTATCTCGTGTGGTTTATAAATTATAACATGATCATTGCTTTGTGATGCAGGTGGCCTACTCCCATTACTTCTATGATGTCAAATTTGGTGTTATCATGCTTCACTACTATCTGTCTCTCTTAGTGGGGAAAAGAAATGCTACTCACATATCAGCAATTAAGTGAGTAGTTGCTCCCAACTATTTTCCTTGAATAAGTCGTTTTATATTTTCATGTCAGAATATGTAGACTTTATGAGGTGGTTAGTGTTACTGTCAGGCCACAACAATTGCTCTAATTAGAGCTTCAGGTTGACTTGATTTAGAAGCCAACAAAGATTATTATTGGTTACATCTTTACTGAGTGACAAGAGGCTAACATCTTTTTTCTATTCCCATTGCATGTAATGATATTTAAGGTTTTGTGTAAATATTGTTGTGTGTCTCTAAGATAAAAAATAATCAAGACTGAAAGTACTGGTGGTTGCTTTTTTAGTTTCAATTTTTTGATGGGTGATTCCATGTTTTGTTGACTGCTTACCTTTAGAGCAGCTACATTTCCCCCTGCCAGCTTCCAGCTGCTAACCCAACGATTATAGATGTGCTTGCCTTATGGTTAGTGCTAATGATTATAGGTACAGGTGTACTCTATAAATGATGTTTGATCTATAATTTATAGGTTATTTCTTACACGTTGAGACAACCAATTTCTAATCTTCTAGCTCCTCTTTAATAGATGGATCGGACAATTTGGATTGATGGGTGTGGTCTCCTGATTATGGCTTCCATCGGTTTGCTTATTCATGGCAGTGTTTATTTAACTTGGCTAGCCTAACATTCCATCTGGAAGGCTATCTAGCTGGACGCCTTTCTAAATGCAAATCTAAACTCTATTTACATAAGAAATTATGTAATTGCCTAGATGATGTTCCTATAGATCTACAGGTACATATATTATTTTTGTTCCATTTGGTTCCAACTGATTGTACCTTTGACTATCTGCAGTGCAGAACTCACTACCGCAGAAAGAGATATTTACCTTTTTTGTTGCTAAATAGATACATTTATAGATTACAGCTACAGCTGTTCTTGTTGGTTCTGTTATTCTACTTAACATCTTATAAATTCCATCCACTATACAGATGTTAATGGCCTTCTGCAAAATTGCCAAGGCATCTGGGTTCTTGCAACGTGCTATTCTCCATATCACTAAAGTATGTGCAGCGTCTCCTTTCTTCCAATTACCTTTTTTTAGGTATATGCCTCTAAGATCAGAGCCCATGTTCAATTCAATGTAGGCCCTGACCGGTTTTCTATGCTAGCAGATTTATTTTCCAGTAGCTACTAATAACAACTATAGTTTTTTTTTTCCAGTAGCTGCTGATAATGATAACAACTATAGGCGTACATATTGTTACAAATCATGTCAGGATACAGAATGGGTTTGCAATCATTGAAACACTTGCTCATTGAAACACTTGCACTTTACTGATTGCTATATAAATAAGTCATGGTAAAGCTGTCCTTGCATGATTTCCATCCCGCTGAACTTTCCCAATCTATGAAACATGGATCCAAACTTTAAGTTAACTGCTTGCTTGTTTTATTTAGTTTAGTACTCCAATTTTTTGCATCTCATATTTCTTGGAATGCTTCTTACCCTACCAACTGACCCCTTCTCTATTATGAATTAGATCATCACCTTTGATTTCCTAAATACATGTAATGTGTCCTTTTACGCAGCCATGACAGAGAAGTAAATTCATTCTTAGGTTTCACTCTTGGACCTAGCGGACCAAGGTATTTAAATCTCCTTATTTACTTCAGTTTAGTAATTGTGGATGCTTATTGCAATGTTGTTTACATGGATATGAACATGGTTGTATGCGCCCTTCCATTCAACTTGGGATACCATAGCTAAGTTAATAACACTACAGATCTACATCTCATTCCAAAGCCATAATTATTCGCAGATCCAATTTTGATTTTTGTGTATGAAGTAAGTTATTATAGGAGCTTGGTGATCCTATGAGTATTTCCTATTTATTTCAGCTGATTGTACCTTTGAGGGGTCTGCAGTAAGAAATTCAAAATAAATATTTATCCTTTTTGTTGCTGCATAGGCGAATTTACAAATGTCAGCAACTGTAGTTCTTACTATGGGTTACCTTCTGGTCCTTTTACTCATCTTCAGATTGCTCTGTTGGGGGAGTGAGCAATCCACATGAGATTGCGGCCTATGGGATTAGTATGGGGTTCACCAGATCCTTCGCTTAGGATTTTAACTCTTTTCCTGGTCTGGTAGTTATCCATGATCTTCACTCCGCTTGAGTGATTTTTATTGTGCCCTGCTGAAGTTTTGGATTTGAGAGACCTGCCCAAGATGATGCCATCACCCTAGATGATGCCTCTCTTTTTCTCTGACAATAATGAGTCATATCTTTACTTTTGTTTTTGAGCCTTACAACAATCCTGTTTTGAGAAGTAGAAAATATTCTCATGATGCTATGTCTGTTCTAAAAACAAAGTTCAAAAACCATGCCCTGGTGTCCAAAGAGAAGTGACTGTTTAGTCAACTTGCGTTTAAAAAAAACTGTTTAGTCAACTGAGCAAGTGATTGTTTTCTTTGTGATGCACCTTTTTTTTTCCCAGAATACCGAGTCATGCTAATATGTTGTTTGTAGAACCATGGTCTATACTCGCCTATATACAACAGGATACCTTCAGGAGGAAAGGAGGTCCGCAGGACTCTTTCAGTCTTCAGATGTTTCTGATAAGGTAATTACAAATTTGCATGTATAAATATTACCACTTTCGACGGAGTGAGTATGCCTGTCAGCTATGCTTCATTGTGACTGCTGATATCTATACCATGGTTGAGTTACCGGTTTACCGCTGTGTGTATATATGGTAATACTACACTGTATAGCATGCTATCATGCTACAATGAGGTGTCAGGCACCCAAGGCTCTGATGAATCGCTGTCGCCTCCTAGGGCCAAGAAGCATGTTAATTAAAGTGATGATAGTGTGCACGGTTATATAGTCTATATATATTAGCTAATATGTTGTTATTAAAATTTAGGACCAAGGCACGCCATCCAAACATCAGACTATGAACTATTTCTCCAAAATTTATGTTTGCACGGCAGTTGCCAGCAAGAATTAAACTATTTTGGACACCAAAATTCAGGTCTCCTCTACATACCAGCAAGAATTAAACTATTTTACTTTTTTTTTTTCTTTTATAAGTACTATTTAATATCTTCTGTTACCTAGGCCGAGTCATGTGCAAGTTTCTTGTGTTAATATTTGCTTCCACTTGCAAGCTTCAGCATATACTGGGGATTATCTTGCCTGCTATCATCAGTTACTTAAACGAGAAATGCTTTGCATTTTACTTCTCTACTTATCCATACTAGAGTGAATTCTAATCATGTTTGGTCAGTCTCGTATGCAGGCAGAGGTGATGATAAAGGATACATGATACATGATTAATTAATATAGCTGGCTATTGCTTGTTTAACAGGTGCAGAAGATGCCAAGTAAATACTCAACAATGATGGTGCATGTTTGCTTTGTGATCAGGTGCTCTCAAAAAGGTCAGTTCCTATTTGATGATGCATTAATTATTGATTGTGCATGGTTAATCGTGTCATCTTTCCAGTCGCGCACTGACAGCCCTTGCTGTTGTGAACCTGACAATCTGGTTTGTGATAATTTTTTTGGGCAAACCAATATATCTTAATTGTGTGTACTCATGGACGAGGAATGAAATAAATCATGGGTACATATGTGCATGGAGAACGAAACAATGCCATGTCAGGTGCTCCTCTTGTGTCTCAAACTTGTCTTCCTTTGGTTCTCAAACTTGCATTATCGACTAAATTGTGCAAACTGATATTTGACAGGTGATGCACCTTTGAATAGTGAATGATTAATACTTCTCTGCCTTTTTTTCCCAAGCAAAAATGTTGGGTGATAAAAATTCAGAGACCATTGATTACTTTCAAAAAGATGAATACTGCTGCGAGAAAGCAATATGCCTTATTGTTGCTGCTCCAGTTTTTCAGGTGATGCATTATTGTTAGTGTTCATTCTCAGGGAACTCATTATTCAGAAACTCTCTTG
Source organism: Hyparrhenia diplandra (assembly GCA_015847255.1). NCBI lineage: Eukaryota > Viridiplantae > Streptophyta > Magnoliopsida > Poales > Poaceae > Hyparrhenia > Hyparrhenia diplandra. The sequence goes on from JADLZK010001722.1 coordinate 86,371, forward strand.
TTGCTTATTTGTGGCTAACATGTGCAGTATGTTCTTTTTTTCATATGTAGGCAACTCCTGCTGTTACAAATTAAGGATTAGCAGTTATGCTCTTTAAGGTCAGTTATATTCTTAACCCCCTCCCCTTTGATTTCTGTACAATTGTAATGCTAAATTTTCTTTTCCTCATGCAGTAGTTCTCTTTAAGGAAATGGCACATAGAAATATGCTATGGACACATCAGTCTGTTAATCCTGAATGGGAGCAAGGACATGTCCAAGTTCATGCTTCTGCTCCTCTGTTTTTTAACTCTACAATTGCTTTCTGTAGGCCAATCACACAATACCATCTCTACCTGTTTAATTTGCTAAATGCTCTGATCATCCCAGGTCCAACAGATCCTAAATGATCCGGTATACATCGTGCTCTCTCCCATTTAGCTCTTGACCCAAGTCAATTCTGTTATTCCCTGTAAACCATTTACTTCAATATTTATTTGGTTTGATATAATTACAGCCTACACTCTTTCCAAAACTCAGTCCTGAATCTCATATTATTTATGCCCTCTTCTTTTATACCAGGGTGTGTAATTGGCTCCATGTAGAGGTTGACACCGGTTACAATCATGTCCGGGTGATGCATGTTCGTATAGTTACAGATTTAATCTGCAGCACTGACTACTACTTTTTCCATAGTCCATACACAAACTATGTAATATTGTCATAAACTATGTAATATTGGGACCATTAAACCTACTCTATTTAGTCTCTTCCCACAAGAAGATTCCAGTTGTTTGTTACCATGGTCTATAGACCACGAATTAGTCAATGTGAGATGTATACCTTATTCCACCCCACAACACGGCCTCAGCTAGCTGTTAGTATGCAAGATTTATGATCGATCAGTTGAGCTATCTATCCATGGTCAAGTGATTCGCTGGTTCAAGTGGGCAGTGTCTCTGGGGTATCTCTGCTTTTATGGAGTTTTTACTATGCACCAGTGGATAGGAGTCACTAAATCAATATGAACAAAGACCTCATGTGCTCTGCGTGTGCACATAACCGTTGTTTATTCCGTCATTATACACTGCATTCTTGGAGTATATATAGTATCTAATGTTCTCAACCTCATATCTTCTTCCGTGTCGGCGCGCAAAGGCGCGCCAGTCTACTAGTATATTCTAACCGCGCCTTCGTCGTCGCATCACGCGCATCCCACGATTCTTCTTCCAGGTGGTTACCTAAAAATAGATCATGCATGTCGCCCTCATCTGCGCACAGTCACCTCGCATGCAATGTGGTTCAATCAGATCCCTGTGATTGCTGAGACCTCATTCAAATATGCATTCATGATTGTCGTGCCTGCCTTTGAAGAATATATTGCGGTTATAACCCATACGAGGACGGCCGTTCCCTCCTCCATGTCGCCGACGCTCCATGCATCCATGGGCATCGACGGCATGATTGCGACCTCCACTGTGGCACGCGCGAGCGAAGGCGGCCTCAGCTCCACGGCGGTAGGAAGCGTGCGGCGTACATCTGGCGACGGTTCAATAGATGGACATCAGGTGAAGCAAATTGGTTGGCATGTGGACGACCACGGACACAGCGACCCCCATGGACACAAGCTACGGCTTGCTGGCGAGCGCCACATGGGACTCTTGGCATGTGGACGACCACGGACACAGCGACCCCCATGGACACAAGCTACGGCTTGCTGGCGAGCGCCACATGGGACTCGTGCCTCGGCGAGCCTGGGCTGTTTCGTGGGTGCTATGTCCATTGGGCTCTTCTTCCTCTCCCTTCACCGTCGACCTGCCAAGGATTCTTCCGATAAGTTGCATTTTCTTTATTTGATTTGTTTTAATGTAATATCCATTTTGTATTGGCTTGGGAGATCCAATACTCTTTTTGTGCAGATGTATTGCAATACAAAGAAGACAAGTAGGCAGATATATGTGCTTGTAGTTGCAGGACAAATAAGAGAAGAAGCAGATGAATGCCCTGCGAGATCACTAATGATGAAAAAATCATTGTAATTATCATTTTTTATTTTTCCATCAAAGTATAGGATCATTTTGGTTATTTAATATGTGTTATCTTAGATGTCGCCGTAGCGTTAGCACGGGCAATATACTAGTTTTCATAATTCTCTTAAGACAATGTTTTTATATCGGCGGGAAGATATCTTCGTATCCATTTATTCATGCGCCAATAAATCCATGAATAAGTTCTAACGCATCTTCATCCCATCCTGTATGCATCTTTAAAAATAAATGTGTATAAAAAGAAAAAAAAAAATATTTCCTTGCCCTCTCTTTATAAAAAAAGTGACTATTAAATCAAAATCAATCCTTAAATTTGTTCTGTAACCAAGCCTAAATTAGTATAATTAGTTAGCTTATTTAGTCAAACCCAACTTATGGTGTATTTTTGTATTTGTACATGAATAAACTTAAATTTTGCTGTGCATATATAAATATACATAGCTTTATACATAAATAATATATATGTGTATAAAAAAATAAAGAAACGAAGAAACATATTTCCTTACTCTCTTCGGGTCCGCTCCCTTTCCCAGCCCCACCCTCCGCTCATTTTTTCCTCATTTCTCTCCATATGTTCACCCCTACCACTACTACCTCTTCTTCCACCTTGTCTCAAGCGTGCCGCCCTGGCGTCAACGGTGAGTCGCCCGGAGGCCCGAAGGTCGAAAGGTTGCTTCGCCCGCTCTCGATCCGTGCGGCGTAGCTGCCGCGGGGACACGTGACGGACGACGCGGGCGCCGGGCGTCGACGGTGAGCAGCCTGCGCGACCTATCCAAGTGTCTCAGCCCATCTCGCGGCGTCGCAGCTCCGCCCCCTCCGCGCTCCAACCCTCCGCCCGCCGCACGCACGGGGGCGACGCCGGTATAGGTTCCAGAGTGCACAGGCACCAGGGTAAAAAATATTTTACCACTAAACAACTTCAAATTTACCATATATTTTAAGAGAGTTATATATGTCATTTGAGCTGTGCACCAGGGTGATTTTGTCACTGGCTTCACCCCTGCCCGCACGGCCTCAGCCGTATGCAACCTCAGCACATCGGTGGCGTTCAGTTACAAAGAATTTAGGTTTTAAACTTTAAATACAAAGAACAAGTACTCTTAGTGACCTATGATGGAGTACAACCGCTTAAGAAACACATTAAGCAATCCCGGGAGCAAATCCTTTCTACTTTCGTATCTACAAAGTGTGTAGGTGATCTAGCTAATCTCTATCCTAGAGATGAACAGCGGCGACCGGCAAGCCAAGCATAGCAGATCGCACTACCCAAATGGCAGTGATCGCATCACAACAATTAACCAAACGGCAAGAGACAGAGCACGTACCCGGCGACGTTGATGGCGGTCGCGATCTTCAACTTGGCCGACGCACAATAGAGTACAAGCACCGTTGATCTCAGGATGACGACGGATCCACGGATTAGGTGGCGTGGAGGCGAGGACAGCAGAGCAGATTGACGACGCGACGAGATCGAAGTCGAGGATGGCATAGCAAGTGGACGGCTCGGTGTAGAACAAAGTCATGGACGACGGAACGGCACGACATCGCAAGGGGGCGGCTTCCCATCACGGCCAGAGCGATGCGGGGCGGAGGACGGCAGAATGGCTTTCCACGACGACGACCACACGGGCGGACGCCGCGTCGCGACGGGGCGGCTTTCGTCGCGGTGTAGCACTACGTGGAGGAGGACGTCGGAACGCCGCGATCGCTACCCGGAGAAGAGGAGATTAAGGTTGTTGGGTGTCATTCTTATACCTGGTGTCGCATAAGGAAGGTGTCATGCAAAACGAAGGTTCCTATTTTGTTGCGCAGATGGCATGAACAAAATATGAAAACTAATTTGACTCACGAGGACAAACCAAAGATTATCACATCATTAGAAAGTCTTACTTTCGTTTTTTTATGTTGTAGAGATAAATACAAATGGTTAAATCGTGCATTAGAACTGCAATCATTACCGACTATAAAATAGACAGGATTAGGGCAACTTTGTGAGCATCACTTACCCCGTGCCCTTGTACCGTTTGATCAAGGAGCAGGTGACCACAGTGACATCACAAAGATTTTTTTTTTTTACAACTACAGCACAAAGATTGGCTTCGTGTGACCGGGATGTAGATTGTTTGCTTCCTATTTTTGGTACAATCGTCTTTTCTTGGAAATATTCGGGTGCCGGTTTATTATTTTTTTGGAATGGATTACGGGATGTGTTTCCTTGATTGTTAATTTGCTTCCTTTATTTTGTGAGACGTGGGTTATGTGTGTGTCCTGGTTAGTTGCCTAATATAAATCGCATGTCAATCCGGATGTGTTTCCCGATTGTTAATTTGTTTCCTTTTTGTTTACTTTTTGTGAGATGTGGTTTTAATGTGTGTCCCCGATAGGTTGCCTAATATAGATTGCACGCATGGGCAGAGCGATGATTGAGAGGTTGCCTAATATAGATCGCATGCGTGGGCGGGCTGAGGTGTGAAAGGAAGGGGTCGCACGCCGTGGTAGAAAAGTGAGGCGAAATTTTTACCGCACCAAATGACAGTCTTCCTTTTGTTCTTTTTATGTTGTAGAGATAATCAATTTTTATCTTGGGAAATCGAAATATCGAAGCTCAAGCTTAAGGAGCAGAGCAAAATGACGATGCGCGCAACAATTTAGGAGTACCCTTTGTCACTTTCAAGATTTATTTGTAGATGTAATTATCTTGAAGATATTTATACGTGTACATTTAGGAGCGAAGTTATATAGAGATTAGAGGGTGCATACCCTCAAAAATATAAAAATAGTGATTATATTAAAAAATTCATTCTTATGGCACATATGTATACACAATGTAAGCACATCAATCTGCTACGAGAAAACACGATTTGGATGCATTTGTGATAAGGCCAAGTGAAGCATGCAGAATTACTCCTATATTTCGTGGCTTACTGCTATTAATAATCATGGTTTCAGCATTCATATGCTACATCATTGGAAAGATATGTGAGTCTAGTTTCCAACGCAACAAACCGTACATCTTTTGGACTTCCGAGCTAGGAGTTATGGCTATTTTAGTGGAGGCTGCACAGATTGGTGGTGGCTGTGTGAGAATAAAGAAAACTCTTCAGTTTCTCCACTAAGATGATATTCCACTTACTTTTATTTATGCTTATGTTTACACCTAACTAGGAGGGATGCTGTTGTCAAAAAAAAAAAAAATCTAGGAGGGATGTTCCTAGTATAAATAAACCATGTAATCCATCCTTTGAGAGGAGATGAATTGATATGATATGAGAATTGAGCATGGCTCTTCTTTGAGAAATCCGTAGAGTAATCTCCGGTGCTAGTTGATCTTGTTGAGTGATCTCCGAGTGATTCTAGTTTTATCCTATCCACCACCACATACCCTTCTGCGAAGTCGATTCTTATCAATTTGGTTGTCCCGATTATTTCAGCTAGATTATATCACGATGTAAATGACATATATATCCTTAAGTACGGAGAGAGGGGCAGCATGCTCATGGCGCACGACTGGGAGCTTAGTGGGCGATGGTGTCATGTAGGTGGCCAATGAGAGCTCGAACTGTGGCGGCGTCTTGCAGGGCGGCCAACGGTTGCCTAGGCGCAGGCGATTGCGAAGGCTACCGATAGCTCGAAGGAAGACATGTCATGGAGGTCGTCGGCAGGACCACCCGCCACCGGTGGATCTAGCCGAGGAGGAGGAGGCAAGCTCGAAGAGAGTCACCGAAGTTGGAGGAAAGATGATAGTGGGGATGAAGCGACGAGGAACCTGGAGAAGGGATGGGTAGGGAATGTAAGTTCTTGTTTTCCAAACCACAGCCCTCAACCTGGGTTTCCAATGTAAGATCTATCTAGATCATGATGAACTATAAAAAAACCCAACTTCGAGAATCTACTCGGAGCCCCGACCAGTTACACCTTTTGCCTACCTTTTACAATCTGGAGCACCCTAGACTCCATAATCTAGGAGGCTAATCCAACCTAGCTTTTTAGCTTCTAGATATATCAAAAGATAATTATGTCCCTAACCATTCCTCTCTTAACCGTGGTATACAAACAAGAATTGAGGGCATTATTTTATTTTATTTTCTCTACAGAAAGTAACTTATGTAGGCTTTTTCCAAGCTATGGATCCAAACAGCGTACCAATTCAGCTTCTACAATCCAATCCAACCTTTAGTAATCTAGCTTTTATACAAACCAATTTTCATGATATGATTCATGGGCCATCCAAACAAGGCCGTAGAACATAGCACAACCGGTAAAAAGCTAAAACAAATGTGACACAACACGTGACCCATAAGGGCACCTAAACCCAAAATGGGTCCCCAACAATGATGTACTTTCCCTCCGTTCCAAAATACATGCAATTGTGGGAAGCGTGTCGGTCAAATCATTTCAAATTTTGACCAAGTTTCAAAGCAAAAAACTACTAGCATTTATGTTTTGAAACAAATTTGTTATAAAAATATATTTCATAACAAATCTAAAGGTACTTATTTTGTCTCATAGATGTTGGTACTTTTTTCATATAAACTTGGTCAAAGTTCGTGATGTTTGACTTCACCGGAATATGAGAATTCTTTGTTTTGTGGAATCGGAGGGAAAGTATCAACCTTCAAAACAGTACCGATACGAGACCCATTTCAAGTGTAAGTTACAATTTACAATTCAAATATGAGTATCTTTTTTTCCTGTAGAACGGGTCACTTTTATGTCACGTTATTATTTAAGACTGAAAAATTAGTACTCTACTTTTCACAGAGCTACCCATTCGATAGTCTTCACCGTTGCGACGCGTGACGATGATTTGGGTTCTGTCCTCGTTTGACGTCACGACGAATCCAGCTGCGTCCAAGCATCCAGTACCTACGGGCTCCGGCGGAAGCGAGACCCACTCCACCGGTCGTCTGGTCTGCTCCTCTGGGCCCACGCCACAGTGGCCGCGGACGAACCACCACGCCCACGCGTAGCACGCACGGAGAAGGACACGAGACGAGCGCACACTTCTCAACCGCGACCTGTCTCTGTCTCCACCACCCACGGCCACGGGATCCCTCTCGTCTTCTCCTCTTCCCCCGCGGCTGACGCGGGAGTGTTCGTGTTCCTCACTCCTCCCGCTTCCTCCCCGGCACTCGCTCAGATCCGCGCCCGTTTCCCGATCCACGCGCCTCGCGACGCGAGGGGGCATTCTAGCCCCTAAAGCGAGCAGGCCGACGCGGACCACCTGGGGGGAGTCTATCCTGGAGCCGTCTTCATCCTCGCCTCCTCTCGCGGCGCGGCACGGAGGCCGGAGTCACTTCGAGGCCCAGGTGTGTTTGGATTGATTTCTTCGTTTGTGGGTAAGGAAGCACGGCTGGATCGCTCGGATGGTGGATTGTTCTACCTACGAGTGTTTTTTTTTTCGGGGCTCTATATAGGATCTTAGTATATATACGACATGACCAATCAGTGATCGAATCTAGATCAGTCTTGCTGGGATTTATACTCCAATCCCTCCATCCCTGTGGTTAGCTAAGCATTTGTTTGATGGATGGTGGCTGGTGGGTTTATAATAGCTGCTATTTATTTTCCAAATAAATTGGGGCTCAACTAACTGAAAACCCCATTCCCCTCGTTAAGTCCGCCCTTCCCTTCTGAGGGAGTAGGGAGCGATGTTCAGGTCGTGTCAACTGCTATGTTTATACTAGGACATTGAAATTGGTGGGTTAGGCCTGAAATCGACACCTTGTATTACTTGTTTCTTTTGGTCACCACATAGTTAGATGTGTTCTTCCTGGGTTGCCAGTTCTGTTGCTGATATGCATTGTGTATTTGTGTCTGCTTATTGCAACACATTTCATATGTTGACATAAATTTCCTTGTCATAATCTTTCTGCAGTGGCTAGAGGCACCTGAATTGTTATAGTGGAAGCTGGTGGTACATGTGAACAGCAGAGCCTGTCTTCTGTCTCTGCTTCTGCTTCTAAGCAATGGCGAATGCAAGCAAACACTTGCAACCTTCAGGCAATGACAGAAAGTACCAGGGCACGTTGGTTGCTGCTCCAGCAAAGGCCATTTCACCCAAGTGTGTGAACCGCATTGTGCCATCGAAGCAACTGATCTTGGGTGGGGATTCAATAGGCCATGTGGCATCATTTCTGATTAAGGTCGTTGCTCTTGAGGCAGTCAGAAGAGTTTCTAAAGCAAGATGCCCTTTCATATGGAATTCTGTTCAAGCATTGCAGATCCTTGTGTATCCTCCATTTAGTTGGATCCAAAGATGGGCACCACTCAAATTTCTCGTGCAGGGAATTCAGGTTAATTGATCCTTAAGCGCTCTAAAATGGATACTCTTTATTTTCAAAATTAGTTAGTGCTTTAATAAATACTACTTGCTTAGATATTGTATTATTCCTTGACGTAGATGGAAGATAGATGAGGGAATGCTATTTTATTATACATTACTACCTCCTGTCTACTGAGTTGATCATAGTACTGTAGTACATCAACATTTTCTTATTTACTCACAATCTTAATGACATGTTCGGTTCTGATGTAAGTTATATACTTTATTTGTGTTTCAAACACGGTGACTGGAACAATTTTCTCTAGAAATAGATAGAGCAACATTATCTTGTCAATAGGTTCTTAGGATGCTCAATTTTCCTTCCCATTGTGGCATATTTTAGTGACCTTTTTAGTTTCAAGTTTCAACACTACATCAACAAGAACATTGTTTTAGGCGTTTGCTCAATTGAATGTTTTACATTTTGTAGCCTTGACTTGACAAAAAATTTTATCCGTCCTTTGAGCCCATGCCAAGTTGAACCATAACTGGTCTATACTCTATAGTTAATCTGTAGCGAAATGTTCTGGCTCACTCTTGTTTAATATATATGAAGAATAAAAAAAGCTTAGAGGCGAGCTGGCGTAAGACTAGGAGTTTGGTTTGGGGCATTGGGTGCTTTTGCACAATGGGCTCCTTTGCAACATCATCTGGGCTTCTAGACAGATTATGAAATCAAAAACATTTTCCTAAAATGTGGTAGCGCTAGGCGTGGTGGCACCTAGCTCATAATCACTATTAAGAGGGCTATGTAACTACTTCTATGACAGTGACAATATGACGGTGACAAAAATGGACATGTCTTATTTGATGTACGCCTAGTCGCCTCCTCGACTAGCTTGGGACAAAAGTCTATGTTGTTGTTGTCTTATTTGATGTACATTGCAGCACTTGCCACTTCACAAGATAACATGTACTTTGTGTGTAGCATCCCAGGTAAATTCATGCGATGAGTCTTATTTGTAGATGTCAGTCAAGTCTCATTTGTATCTTTTCCCTTCTTTGATACTCCCTCCATCCCAAATTATAAGTCACTTTGACTTTCTAGGTTCATCCATTTAGTTATGTATCTAGATACAATGATATGTCTAGGTACATAACTAAATGGATGAACCTAGAAAGTCAAAGTGACTTATAATTTGGAATGGAGGGAGTACATTGTTGGATACTTGAATGGGTTGCATAAGACATTCCAAAACAGCATTTTATATTCACCCAAAATATCTCCAAGTAATTGATGATTGATTTGTTCTCTACTGCAGAAACTATCCATGCCACTGTTGTTTCTGTCAGTCACAACAACAGTAAGTGAGCTGTCTTCCAAGCGTGACGATGAACCAGATAACAATACAGAACATTCTGAGACACCTTCTGAAACAAATGAAGTGGCATCAACTTCTGGCACAAGGTTGGTTAAAACTTGAGAAATAAGCCAATAGATATCAGTTTATAAAGTGCTCTGCTGGTTTGTTATCGTTGAATCATGATATCATACTATTCTAGTTCTTTTGTCATCCTATCACAGCAATTAGATAGTGGTATGAAAAGTGTAAACTGGAAGGATTGCATGTATTAAATCAGCCCTCTTGGGCAGTATATATATAGAGTACATAGACTTGGGGCACAAAGACACCTCCCTGGATACTTTTGTCAATACCTCATTTACAACCCTAACTACCAAATATACTCTTAACAAAAAGAAGTCTGCCTTGTTTAATAACACAATGGGTTTGACTTGTTTTAGCGATGCTGCTGATGGCACAAAGGAAATCGTGCAAGAGAACTGGCTTGTGTTACTTTTCAGGGAGCTTGAGAAGCAAGGCATCACTTTGCCCGAGAGGTGACTTTCTGCTATATTCTTTGCTATTCATGTGCGCCATATTTGGAACTATAGGAGTATTTGTCCTTGAGTTACGATCTGAAACACTATGCAGTAGGCAAAAAGGTTCATTGTACATTTTGCAGCTCTTTTTTTTTTTACTGTCCTTGAGAATGATAATCATCAGTTTATCCTTAAGAAGAGAACTTTGATAGAAGTGCAGGAATATGTTACTGTCTATGTTATCTGTGTGAGGATAAATGCAGCTTCTAAGTTCTCATAATGAATTCTAGTTGTTATATTATGTTGGTAACCTTTTGATCATGATTGCAATGCTATTATCTACAAATGAAGAAAGATATATAATATCATTTCATTTATGAATGCTATTGCCACAGTACGCAGTAGTCTTTTTCTTTTAATCAAGCTGCCTTTATTAGGAAGCTAGCGCATGTCTGAAATGAGCATTCTCGTTCCACACAACTGAGTCTAGATGGATGTTTCAGGTTTACTGAAGATGAGTTACGCAGATTTTATGTTGCTGCAAATGGTGACCTATCAAGTTTACTCTCTTCGGTTAAGAAGACAATTCGTTGGAGGGAAACGTTTCACATACTTACATCGCAAGAACTTGATAAATGGTCTCACTTAGTCTTTTGGCATGGATTTGACACGATGCTTCGCCCTTGTTTAGTAATTCGTCTTGGACTTGCATGCTCCAGCATACCACCTCGTGATAGACCCCGTTTCGGGCAAGCAGTAGGTAATTCAAACTGTTCTGTCTGTGGATTTGTTTATGTTCTTAATGATTTTCATTCTCTACGTGATAATGTCATTATGGCCTCAAAGTATAGAGCTGGGTAGTCAAACTCACACGTAGGTTGGGCAATGTTTTTCCTGCTTGCAGTAATCTGCTTCTTTTAATAGATCTTTTCTGCTAGCAACATGTCTTCTATCAGTGGAACTCTTAGGCTCAATTTAGCATTATAGTGATTGTCAAAAACATATCCTTCTCTCTGTTTCTTTTTTTTTCTTTTGGTATGTCTATTGGAATTATTTGAAAACATTTCTTTGGATCGAAGTCTTACAGTAACTGTCAAAACTCAAGTCGATAACTTTACCTGTAACTCAGTAGACATAGTATAACAAAACCGCACTAGCATATGGACTTTGTTGTGCTCCCCACCTCTCCCCTAGTTTACTTACTGCGGAGAAGGTATTATGATTTGTTTTCACCTTTTGCTTCCTCTAATTGTTTGCAAGAGAAGTGGCTACTATCTCACTGATGTCTTTTCAATTCAGTTTCTCAAATTGACCATGGTATTGTAAATTTGACCAACGAAGAAGATTCAAGAATTACCGTTTTGCTGGACTGCCATGGGATTTCTCCATTCAGATTTCCAATGCAAATGATGAGGTCATTTATCACTGTAGTTCAAGAAAACTACCCGAATCGTCTTGGGGTATTGTTTGTTGTCCGACTTCCTCCAGTTGTCAGAGTTATTGCACAGACATTTCTTCAAGTAAGATAATTATTACACCCTACTTGCATCTCATGCTGCTGGTTTGGCTTGGGTATCCACTTCGCCTGTTTTATTTGGGTGATGAATATTTTTAAAACGACCTGCTTTTTAGTCATGTCTATTATGTTATAAGGTGACAAAATATTTGAAGTTTTTAACTACAACTGATGTTCTTTTAATATGTCTAGAAGTCCATTATTGATGATGCACCGTCAATTCATTGTAAGACCTGCAGTTTTCTTGACAACACAATATCTGTGTTCTAAGCATGTATGTCAGTTCATGGAGATGCTTTGTCAACGATATTACAAAATCTAGTGGCCACATATGAAATCTTCACTTCCATACGGTAACATGGAATGGTGATGAACAGCACAATCTTCTCTTAATCCCAAACCCTAATGGGTGCAAATATTTTTAAAGATAGCACTTTTGTATTTTTATCTACCTGTTATCAACTGTGTCCATCTTGTATATATAGATATCATGCGGTCGGTGCTGTATAGATAAGATAAATACTCCCTCCATCCCAAATTATAAGTCGTTTGACTTTTTTGGCTCCAAGTTTGACCATTCGTCTTATTCAAAAAAAAAAAGTTAAAGAAATATAGTCAAATTTAAGTCATTCTTTAAGAACTTTTATTAATAAAGAAAACCACAGCAAAAGAAGTGATATTTTGCACAAATTTTTGAATTAGGCAGTGGTCAAACTTGTTGTCAAAAAGTCAAACGACTTATAATTTGGGATGGAGGAGTAGATAATAATAAGTTTTTTTCATGATCTTGTTTGGCCAGTGATGATTAGTGGAACTGGTATCTGATTCCTTCATGAGCATATCTGTTTAAAAATTTGAAACTTAATATTACCTCCATTCCAAATTATAAGATGTTTTAGCTTTTCTAGATACTTTTCTTTTTACTATATATCTAGTCATAGTGTATAACTAGGCGCATAGCAAAAGAAATTTATCTAGAAAAGCCAAAAAGTCTTATAATTTGGAACGGAGGGAGTACTATTTATCAACTTCAACTTTTGTTTGATGCCAAAAGTTACCTGCAACACTTGTTTTTTTTGGACCAAAGTTGGTAATCTAATCAGGATACAAACCAACCAAGGTTGACTAAAAGTTAAAATAATCTGTAGAAAGGATCAGTTTAACTTAATAACTTTTCACTAGTAGATTTCAACATCACATGGTACTTATAGCTTAATTCTATACAGGTTTTGAAACCATCTACAAAGCAGAAGTTACGTTTTGAGGGAGATTCGTACAAGAAGACATTGGCAGAATTCTTGCAGGTTGTGCCAGCATTTCTGGGCGGTAAATGCAGCTGCCCACAATGTGAGAAGCCTTGTAATAGTTCAGTGATGCAGGCAGGGGAAGGGAGCAAGAACCAGCCTAGGTTGGTCAGCGTTGATGACAGATCACCTGTCACAGACTTCGACTTCGATGAAGAGATCCCATCAGCTTATAGCTGCGAGAACGCCATCAGGGCTGCAATAATCGGCCTGCTGATGGTGTGCATCTTCATCGCGTTCCTGGCTGGGATGAACGACCCAGCATCCGTTCCACCCAGTGTCTGAGAGCTATGGAATCACCTACTCTCCTATAGTATAGATCTTAGATTGTCAGTTGAGTAATAGAGTATATACATACATGTGTTGCTGCTAGGATGATAGGGTGTTGTTTTCCTTGGCAACTTCTTCTCGGTTGTCGTCAGACCGCCATGATAGTGCTTTGTCTCTCAATATGAGCGCAAATGAATAAAATCCTGTGTGTGGCAAATGTTGGTTCACAGTTCAATTTGAGCCCTTCGATGTCTGTCTTAACGTGTTTGCTGTAGGCTTTGAAGAGGATGAAGGGAGGTAAAGTGATGGGGCGTGACGGCATCCCCATTGAGGTGTGGAGATGCCTGGGTGCGAGAGCGGTAGTATGGTTAACTAAGCTTTTTAACCTATTTTTTGGTCAAACATGATGTCTGAAGAATGGAAGAGAAGTATATTACTAATGATCTTTAAGAATAAGGGAGATATTCGAAGTTCTACTAGCTAGTGTGGGATTAAGCTGATGAGCCATATGATGAAGCTCTGAGAGAGGGTTATCAAGCATTATCTAACAAGAATGACAACATTGACAAGTGTGACCCAAAACAGCTTGGATTCTTTTTTTTTTTAAAAAAAAAAATAATTTGGGTTCATGCCCGGAAGGTCGACCATGGATGTGATTTTCTTAGTATGGCGGTTGGTGGAGAGATGTAGGAAGTAGAAGAAGGACACTGCGCATGGTCTTTATTGACCTTGAGGCGACATATAACAAAGTATCGAGAAATGCCATGTGGTGGGTCTTGGAAAAACATGAAGTCCTAACTAAGTACATTCTTGGAAAAACACGAAGTCCCAACTTAGTACATTACCCTTAACAAGGATATGTACAAAGATGCGATGACATATGTTCGAACATCAGGGTCAGCATTAAGCTCTTATTTATTTGCTTTGGTGACAGATGAGATCACAAGGGACATATATGGTGAGATCCCTTGGTGTATGGTCTTTGCTGATGATGTGGTGCTAGTTGACGAGAGTAGGGCAGATGTTAATAGGAAGTTAGAGCTGTGAAGGTACACGTTAGAGTCAAAAGGGTTTAGACTGAGTAGGACCAAGATCAAGTACATGATGTATGACTTCAACTCGACTAGCCACAAGGATGGGGACGTTAGCCTCAATGGACAAGTGGTGGTCAAGAAAGATACTTTTCGGTATTTAGGATTAATGCTAGAGAAGGATGACGACATTGATGAAGATGTTAGGCATAGAATTTCAGTCGGTTGGTTGAAGTGGTGTTCAGCTTTGGCGTCCTTGTGACAAGAGGGTGCCACATAAGCTAAGAGGTAAGTTCTATAGGACAATTGGTGTCCAGCTTTTCGGTGTTGAATGTTGGCCTACAAAAAGGGATAGAGTGCGGAACGAAGAGATTCAGAATAAGGTCGGGGTGGCACCAATTGAGGAGAAATTGATTCAAGATCGGTTGAGATGGTTTGGACATGTCTAACAGAGACCTCTCGGGCGTCGGTGCGTAGTGGTCTTTTAAAGCGGGTCGATAATGTAAAGAGAGGTAGAGGTCAACCAAGGAATGGAATAACCACCAAGGAATTAGTTATGGATAGGAGCCCTTGAGACTAGCAAATAATGTGTATGAACCGTAACCTTTGTTTCTTCTCCGTTTACCTCTAACTCTGCCTCTTGTCTTGTGCCCTATTTTGTGTTTCTTTTATATTTGTTCCTTGTATGTTTCATCTCTAGCCTAACTCGGCTAGCTTGGGACAAAAATTTTATGCGCTTGTTGTTGTTGCCGCGAAAGGTTGCCACGTGTACTGTCTCTGGCTCGTGAGGTAGTCAGTCACGACGAAAAACAGAAGGATTTTCGTCTATACGATCTATTAGGCCAAGGCTACTTTGGTCCTTTCAGTTTGCCAGGAAATGAAAACATTATAAAAAAAAAAAAAAAGAAATATGGGAGAAAATAGATGAATCTCTTGAATCAAAACAATTGCGGTTTTCGTGTCAAATTTTAAAAGGACGAATTGAGTGTTAGGATTGTGAACTCATATCAAATATTAAAATTTCTCGCTTGCAACAACAGAAATTTGGCCCGCCAGTTTGTTTCATTGGCGGTTTTCTATTTTTTTTTTTAAAAAAAGGTGCTTTGATTTCTAAAAATTCATGATTAATTATGTTCAATCGGAAAAATTACCAAAACTTATACTACCAAATTCCAAATTTCTTCTAACAAAGGCCGGCAAAGAAAATACCAAAACAAGACGCAGAAAAAAAAAAAGAAACAAATAGTTCTATGCCTTAACTAAGTGGGTGTTTGAATTATTGGGACTAGCGGCTAGGGACAACACATGACCATCACTTCCATTTTACTTCTTTTGAAAAATTAGTGGACTAAGGACTACTAATCTCTCTTTTGGTTTATATTTGGTAATAATTTAGAGATGGACTAAAATTTAGTGAGCCCACAATGAAAACCAAACAGACTAAAATTTAGTTAGCCCACGATGGAAACAAATTTAGTGAGCCATCAAATATTCGCGACGCAGCCATCCATATTCCTACATTGCTCGCTCGTAGCGGCTCGGCATCGCCGCCGCCAGCCTCACTCGTCCCTCCCGACGCCACCCTCCACCCATCCCAGCGCCGGCCTCCCCGTTCCCCGTGCTGAGCCTCCTCTTCTCCTCCGGTGCCGGCATCCACGCTGGCCTCCTTGACTCTCTCCGCGGCGGTCAAGCAGCTGGCCAAACTCGACGTCTTCGCGTGCTCATCTGTTAGGGGAACCTAGGGTTTGTAATTTGTCTTCGCACATATTTGATTTGTACGCACCGCCTGCTTCCTTGATTTTTGGCTCAGTATGTTCCTATTCGATTCAGTCTACTTGTCCATGTTGGTTTCGATTTGGTCTATGTGGATTTCCGCGGGACTTCTCGACCGTGGCCGAGACGAAATCGGTGATTAAGCCTGGACGCCTGAAATTTTGGTGTTTTACTATTAGGTAGAGATAGAGATAGAGACTAAATTCGATTGTTTTGCAAAAAAAACATAGGTGAGGGGAAGAACATTTCGGTTTCTATTTCCATTTAGCAGTTGTGATATTTAGCCATTTTTTCTTCTGCAGATGCTCTGAGCCTGAGCTGCTGAAAGTTACTTTTGGAGTTCGTTACATTAGGATTCGTTTTTGATGACTTCATCAAGAAGCAACAGCAGGAGCAGAAGTAGGAGCCACAGTCGCAGCAGGAGCAGGAGCCGCAGTCCTCGCCGAAGAGATAGGTTGCGCAGCGAACGTGCACCCCGCCGCAGTCGCAGTCGCAGCAGGAGCCGCAGCCCATACCGTCGCAGAGAACGGCGTGGCTACAGGTATGCTTCTGAGTCTTTATTCAACGACTTGCTTTCAATTGATCTTATGCTGAAAATAGATCTATTTTGTGTATATATGTTACATGAGTGATTCACTATAGTCTGTAATGCCGATATCAGCACTGACCTTGAGCCATAAGATTCCCCCCTCTTTATCTCCAAGAGTTTATCTCCAGTAGTTTATCTAACGCCCACCCTGTAGTTTGCTTATTATACATGCCCAAGCTCGCTCCATTGCTTAAATTAAAATGATCGATCAATGCTGCATTATCCCTGATGGTTCTGCCATAAATAAAGTAACAAATCAATGGCTGCTTCTATGTCACAATTTGCCCTTGTTTCCATGTCTTTTTTTTATTAATTCCACAAGTTATGTGGAGGCCAGTTCTGTTTTGAAATAGCAATGTTTGGTCTGCTTCCATCATCTGTTCCTTTTTCCACTCTTGTAATTGGTCAGGTACATGAATGAGCTCAGCATGAGACAATGTTTAGTAAATAGGATCAAGTAGCTTATTTGTGTTAAGAAAAAAGAATACGGAGTTATTTCATCAAACACTAAACCAAAACCATTTCAGCATGTGAATTGTACTTCTGTAGTGGCACGTTCATTAATATCAGAGTGAACTGATGTCTGCTATATAGCAAGAGATGTTTTGAACTGTGAAGTCGGCACCTGTCATAGCGTCTGAGCCTCCGTATGTGTGTAGGAGGTGAGTCGGGGAGGGGGGTGGAGGGATTGTGCTAGGTTGAAAACACCTTCATGAAAATAGGTGTAATATTTGGGCTTACCAAAATGTACCTTTTAAACACCTAACGGGTTCTATTATTCTACTACCACTGGGCACAAGGCATTTCACTTCACCTTGTTCTTTTGAAGAATGCACAATGTTGTGTGTTTCTTTTTCGTGAACCCTGAAAGAAATTGCATCTGCTAGGGTGCACGCTAGCAACCTAGCACCTCATAAGACCAACAGCTGTTGCAGAGTATTTGGGCACACACCATGGTTTACCACTGAAAGAGGGGCGCTCAGCACTCGCACATTGTTCTTATCTTTTACCTAGATAAGCTTTGTCTTATGGAAACGGAAACATTGCTTGCTCTCAATGCATAGTTATGCCAATGTTAATTTTTTTTTAATGTGAATCATATTCCAGACTGGAAAATGAAATGTTTTTAAAACGAATGATTTTGCAGGGATCTTGTATGCAAGAACTGCCGGAGACCTGGGCACTTTGCTAAGGAGTGCCCATCTGCGCCTACGTGCAATAACTGTAACCTTCCAGGGTAAAATAAACCAGCAACACTCTTAATATAGCTGTAATCATTCCATTATTGTTGGAATCAAATGCATTTATGATTTACTGTACAGAGTATATTTTAATAATTTCCGCTAGATGCCATATTTCATTCTGCAGAGGTTTGTTTGTCGTGGACCATAACTCTGTTTTTTTTTTCCTACAGCCACTTTGCAGCAGAATGCACCTCACAAACTGTTTGCTGGAACTGCAAAGAGTCTGGGCACATTGCCAGTGAGTGCAAGAATGAGGCCCTGTGCCACACCTGCAACAAGACAGGTCACTTGGCACGTGATTGCCCTACTTCAGGGGCTAATGTTAAGCTATGCAACAAATGTTTTAAATCAGGCCACATTGCTGTTGACTGCACCAATGAACGGGCCTGCAACAACTGCCGTCAGCCGGGGCACATAGCTCGGGAGTGCAAGAACGACCCGGTGTGCAACTTGTGCAATGTCTCTGGTCATGTCGCCCGAGTCTGTCCAAAGACGACTCTGGCTTCAGAGATACATATACAAGGTGGCCCGTTCCGTGATATCCTGTGCCGCATCTGTGGTCAGCCTGGGCACATCAGCCGCAACTGCATGGCAACCATCATCTGCGACACATGCGGTGGGAGGGGGCACATGTCTTATGAGTGCCCGTCGGCCAGGATATTCGATCGTGGACTCCGCAGGTTCTGAGAGCTTTTTTCCGAGGGCTCCACTTTGTTCTGATGGTTGAGTTTCACCAGGACCCAGGATGTTTCATTTGTTTGACAATATTGGAACATTTTTTCTTCTGCATAGTTGAGGGACGATTCTGTAGGATGTGTTGCGGCTGAAACTCCTTTTTCCTTTTTAATCAGGATATATGGCCCTTTGTGGGCTCAAACAGTGCTGTAACGGCTCCTGTGAAAATTGCCAGATCATGTTTAACTCTTGTGCTCATTCTCTGCTGTGTTTCAGCACTTGTTAAGTTGTTTTGCATACTTGGTTTCACTGTACTGTGCTGTGATGTCATGTGTTATAACTGTGAAACTTGTATGGCGACATCGGTGGTTTGATCTGGACAAAGTGATGCTTGAGAGTTTCACACTTGGCACCTGCTCTACCATGTACTTTCCTCCGTCCCTTAATAGATGTCATTCTCGCTTCCCGGTAGAAGTCAACGTTTTTAAACTACCAAAGAATTATATATTAAAATATATAAATATTTATGTAAATTAATTAATATCATCGGAAAGATCTTTAAGTCTAGTTTTTTAATAAATTTATTTGGAGACATAAAAATGTTATGACGTATTTTCTACAAACGCTTGCCAAAAGTTGAGAATGTTTGACTCCAAGACGCACCCCATAGCGATATCTAAAAAGGGACGGAGGGAGTATCTGGTAGCAGATGAGGTCAAACGAGATCAGGGTGCCCTTGAGCCAGGAATTGGCTGCACGACACACGGTTGAGATGGCAAATGAGCAATCGAGAGCATTCGAGCAGGGATTGGTCACTTCCACTTCTGGCCAGGAGCGAGGTCATTGCGAGAAACTATCATTGTGAGAAATCACATTAGTTCCTTACTTCAGAAGATTAACCTAAATCAGAGCATCATGGTGTCGTGGTGTAGTTGGTTATCACGTCAGTCTAACACACTGAAGGTCTCCGGTTCGAGCCGGGCGACGCCAGTTTTTTTTTTTCCTATCTCGTGTCAGAACTCGGAAGTAAGAACTTGCATCATGCAACACCGGAAATTTTGCCAAACACCTTTTTTTTCCTCCATCTCACGTCACAGAAGTACATAACTTGCATCACGCAACTCTGGAAACTTTGTTAAACAACCGAGGGATTTACACCACATACACAACAATAAACTGGCCACAGAAAGCTTAAGCCTCGGGCTCGTGTCCACACAAACATTTCAAAATTACAGAAACTCAGCATAATCTCCTCCAGACAAACGTGCCCGAATCAGCGTTCGTGTCACCGAACTCGGCTGGAAATGTTGCAAGAATCTAGTGGTTCTGGAAATGCCCGAATCAGCGTTCGTGTCACCGAACTCGGCTGGAAAGGTTTGCATCACACTACACAGTAGACGTGTAGCCAGCGTGACACTTTTAATATTTTTCAAAAGTCATATTAAGCTTCTCCAGACAACTGTTACCGAATCATGAGTAGGGAACATATCGATTACTTATTTGTAGTAAGTTGAACGGCGCAACACATGTCCATAGTCCATACATAATTGGCAGATAACAAGGAATTACATGATAGATCCAAACCTTCATGGTCTTCTGGAAGCCATGAGGATCTTTTTTACACAGCAACAAACCTGCAAATCATCAAGCAGTCTTTCACAGCACCAAGTCTATAATGGCATACAAATCCACAGTAGTAGGCGAGTCCATGATGCATGATCATGGAACACATGATGGCAGTGCGCCTAGCGTGCCCGATCCTTGATCTGATCAATGCTGATTTCACTTGCATCTGTAGCCTGGAGCTCCACCTGAATGCCATTGAGCCCGCTCTTGAACTTTTGGTTTGAGCTTGCGTAAAAGCATCTTGCTCTTCACCTTGGCGGAGTCTGGGGACCTTGGAATTCAGAAGCAAAAAACATCTCATGCGTGAGCAGCTTCACAGCAAACAGCAACAAGGGATGCAAACACGAGAGCACAAGCAATACCATAGGATATAGAAGATCCTGCTCTTCTGGACATCCTCTGCAGTCACAAAGTCGAAATCATAGATTGCATATCGGCAGTCATTCTCAGGGAGGCTGGCGGTGAAGTCCTCGTAGCTGGTTGTGCGATCCCCAACCTGGTCCACAACTATCTCCTTGAACTTGTCGTCCATCTTGTAGGTTATGAAGCGGTGCAGCCTCTTGGACTGCAGCTCGCCAAACTTGAGCATGCACTCGTCATTCACAGCTACACCTGATCTCGCGTTTGCCTGCGACCACAAGTTAAATCGTGGTTAACTGGAAATACAACGTTGAGTTTCCATACTATACTCGTAATTTAAGAGACAGTTGCTTTCACACATTTTATTTTGCATGGCACAGCCGCCAACTGTCCCCAGCATTCTAAAATCAGGCTGCAATTGAACCAGCACAGAAACTGCTAATATTAGATATTTCAGCTCATTGTCTTGTTGTCATGGACTCTCTAAATCTCTAAACCACTAGAAGCATTTCTCAGGAGAGACCTAGTGAGTACTAGCAGAGCATAATACCCAGCAACCGCTAGAGATTCCAGCGTAACTGGGCAGCTCCTGGTGAATGGCAGTGGCAGTGTGCTACTACAAGTCTGCAACCTACAGTCAATAGATCCACACAAGAACCAACAGGAATACGGAGCAGCTGGTGCAACCCTAAGACGTCGAGAGCCAAATTAGCAGATGTATTGCAGTCACACACGCTACACGGGCGCTGAGAGACATAGATCAATCGAGATTCCACCGCCACGGCATCTCGCAGAGCTTAGATCTAAACAGCTCGATTTCACGGTGCAAACAACCACGGATCCAAGCGGCCGCACCATGGTCAGCAAAAGGTAGCACTAGACCAAGCGGCCGACATCCATCCAAATCACAGATCGCGGAATCCCAGCGCCTCCCCCGAGTCCTCACAGCACACGGAACCATGAACAGTTGAACACCCCCATGATCCGATCAGAATTCCCTCCCGAGGAAACCACGAATCGGCCCATGAGTAAGCCGAGCGGCCGCGATCCCCGCTGAATCCAACTAGATCCGAAGCGCTACGCTACCACCCCGCGAGAACAAAAAGGACCGAAATCAGGCGCGGAACCAGCACGCCCCGTGCCGATCTGGGGTGTAGTAACAGGAGCGCGCAGGGGGAGGAGGAAGGGGGGGAGCAGGGGGCTTACCATCTCGGGCGAGGCCGCGCGCCGGAAGGGTGCGTGGAGGAGGAGGAATCCGCCGCCGAGGAAGCCAAGCGAAGCGAGGATGGGAAAGAGGAGAGGGGGGGCTGGCTGCTGCTGCTGCCTGCTGGGCTCTGCTGCCTGCGGTGCGGGGACGCCTCGTGTTTTGATGTGGTCGCCGGGTATATTCCACCGCGTTGCCCCCGTGCGGTGCGGTGCGGGGGTCAGGGGGTGGTGGGGTGGGTGGCTGCCCCGCGACGGAACGGAGCGGCCGGGGTCGTCGGATGGCTAGATGGACGGCCTCGATGGAGACACGTCGGCGCGTCGCGATGCCGCCCCAGGGGAGGTGGGCCGAGTACGTAACGTGCGTGCTACTTGCCTACTTGATTGATGATAGTAGTGGCATAGTGCACGGCACAGTTGAATTGCTCTGTGCTTTCTTTTGTGCCTTTTATTATTCCCGTGAGCTGTTCGTTTTCTTTTCCGCGAAAAAGATTTCGGAATGAGCATCCTGAAAAAGAATAAATATATATATAGCTAATAAATAAATAAATAAATAAAATAAAGGATTCTACGAGAAAGAGTGGACACGGAAATATCAGGGGAATCAAAACCACAGAAAGCAGCGGCAGCGGCGATGGACACCGACCGCGGGCCCGTGGGCCGCGGTGGCACCGGCCTTATCCCTTTTCTTTTAATTAAATTGTTATAATTATTATACTTTTCTTTCGGCTGCTTTGCTAGCGTGTCGCGTCTTGTGAGATGTCTGTCAGGCCGTCCTTGAAGCAGTAGCCAGTAGTACTAATCATGCGCGCTGATCTGTGAGCGGAGCATTAGCAGTAGAAGCAGGACACAATGTTCGCAAAACATCGCTGTTCAGTAGCCTGGACACCACGTGCACGCACAGAGAAACGAAACCGTCGTACTTAACATATCATGATCCTGTCCGATGATTTTTTTCAGTGAAAAGAGCGACCAGTTCATCAAATTTCTTTTGATATAAAGACCAATTCGTCACTTTTATTCGTGTAGTATACGTAGCAGCAATGCTACACCAAGGAAACAATCCAAGCACGACAAGAACGACTCGGTATACCACCATCACACACCAATGCTGCATACAAGCCACCCCCCGTAGTTCCGTACACGGTACACCTTGCAGGCCGTACGCACACACATATACGTCACGGAAATGCAAGCACTCGTCATCCATCACAGGATCAGATCAGGAGACGTGGTCACGTGGCCATTGAGGACGTCGAGCGTCAGCTCACTGGGCTCGGTGGCCTGGAGGTCGACCTGGACGCCGTCGATCTCCTTCCTGAACCCTTCGCAGGAGCTAGCGTACACCATCTTGCTCCTCACGCCCGCCGACTCCGGGGACCAGGCCACGAAGAAGATCTTGCTGCGCGGCAACTCCCCGGTGGCGGTGGCGTCCTCGACGGTGAAGTCGTGGTCGTACACGGCGTAGCGGCAGTCGTCGGCGGGGGAGGCTGGCCGTCAGGTCGTCGAAGCCGGCGTCCCGGCCGCCCACCTTGTCCACCACCACACGCTGCACCGCGTCGTCGACCTTGAACACCACGAACCGGTGCGCGCGGCCGCCGCGGAGCTCTTGGAATCGTGCCACGCACTCCTCGGCCACTGCCACGCCCGACGCCGCGTTGTTCGCCTGCAATGCAATACGATGCAACCATCCAGTAGCTGAAATGAAAACGTGCTCCTGCAGAGTCCAGGTTGGGAATCTAGCAACCAGAGGGCCAGAGGCTGGGTACGTACCATTGTGTCTGATCAGAACTGGAGAAGGGAACTGAAAGATTGAGGTCAATTCAACGACGATCACAGCTGCAACCTTGGAGCTTTGCAAGTCGTAGCAATGGTTGTTGTTGCAGTGTCAATGGCTGTGCCCACAAGTGATTCCTCTGCTTTAATAGCTCGCGAGCTTGCCGGATCAATGGCCAAAATGTCACTGTCGAGGAAGGAAGTAATCAGAGAGGAAGAAGATCGAGGTGTACTGTACACGTGTGAGCACCGCGGAGAGTGGTACCTAATCTGTTCTAGACGCCTGTACGTACGTGGCACTCGGCGGTCGGCACAGAACGTGCGTGTCGGGTCGCCGCGACCTCTGAACCGTGATTGGTTGGGTACTTACAGCTAAACACCGGCCAGAGCGTGCCTACCCATCCTGATTAAGCGATTGCTATTAATAATTGAGCAGCAGACGCAGCCACATCCACATCCAACATGTGTTTCTGTCGGCGTGAGTTACGCGGTTCATCGAGAGTTCCGAGCGTGCTTGCTTGGGCCGTTTTGTCTCTTCGTCCGTCTTGGACAGGGCTGCATCTACATGCGAGGCCAGATTGCACGAGTCTCCCATAAGGAAAAGAGGTGGCATGAATTCTCTACTAGAGTTCAATTTATAAAGAAACTAAATTACACCACTGGGTGAATCTCCGTGATCACTAACTGGAAGGCGAAACTTCCACAGATTTACAGCACGCTCTTGAGAGAAGAGTATGCATGGGATTGAAGACCACATCATTCCCTGTGCTAGCTTCAAAAGCATTCAGCAAATCAAATGGATGAAACGTTGCTGATGAATGTGCGGCAGGGAGGTTTCCTGAACGTGCGTGACCGTTCCATATTTCGGTCTCTGATGATCAGTTTCATTTGCTTACTGCGTAAGGCTTGCCCACAATGTAATCACACAGCTCTTATAGAATGTTGACCCCCAATCTATACGCATACACCACAATTATTGTGGTTTGAGAATGAAGCAGCATGCGAATTGTTCTTACAAAAAGACAGCGAGACAGACAGAGTGCCAGAAAGAGAAAAATAAGTAAAAACGAAATATATAATCAGTTATTTACATGTACAACTAAATGAATGAATGAATCAATCGATCAATTGGCCAATATGCCAATAAACTGTGAATCTACAATGTGCAGACGGACGACCGAAACGCAAAAGAATTCCTCTACTGCAAACTAGAAATTAGCTAAACCACCGATGCTGTGCGGGCATGCAAAACTCTAGACGAAGAGCTGGAGGAGGACGGGCGGCGCCTGCGCGGTGGTGGCGGCGGCCTCCTCGCGGTGACGTCGCATGTGGCCGCCGAGCGCCTGGCCCATCTCGAAGCCGAGTCCACAGACATGGCACAGGTGGCTCGCCGGCGCCTCCCCGCCGCCGCCGGCTTCATCGCAGTCTCCTTGGCGTCCTTCGTCGGCGCCGGCATCCCGAGCGCGAGGCCGTGGCGGCCCCGCAGGTGGCTGGTCCGGTGCCCGCCTAGCGCCTGGAACGAACCGAAGGCGCGGCTGCACGTCTTGCAGACGAACTCGCCGCCGCCGTCCCCGCCGCTCGCCGCGCGCCGGGCCCTCTTCTTGCTGCCGTGATCGGCGCCCGTGCCGTCGCTGCCGAGGGACAGCGCGAGGGGAGAGCGGCATGGCGCCGGTGGCGGTGTCTCTTGGGTGCTTGATGGCCATGTAGCAAACGGACTCGGCTGGGGATGGAATGGAACTAAGGGCTTGCGAAGATCGAGCGAGCTCAAGATGTTGGGAGAACGGAGGATGATCGAGGACCGACGCTGGTGTCGGAGGAGCAGGCTGCAGCTGGGATGTGTTGCTGATGGCTCTAGCGAGTGCATACTGGCCTTTATATAAGGGGAGGAGCTAGGAAGACGAGACGCTCTGGCGTGGTCACAGCTCACGTGCACTCTACGTCGGGGCAGACGATGGAACCGTACCGTAGGCTGGCAGGAAAGGGCGACTCGTCTGCGTTCGCCGGCGTCTGGAACGGTCTGAACGGCAGAACGGGGTCGAGGACGGGAACCTTCTGTGATCTGTCCATCCACTTAACGCGCTCGGCCGGCCTATTGCGTGTGTGCTGGCCTCACGTCGCACCGCGGTGGCGGAAAGGTCCGCGAAACGGTACTGACGGCGTTAGCAAAAAGCGTGGACTGCTCGTTAATCTGGGCGGCTGGGCCCACGGCCAGTGACAGCGCACCCGGTCTCGTTTGACGCCGCGCGCGCGGCGTTGGCAGTTAGCTGGGTGACTGCTGACTGGTCAAACAAGTCTTGGCCGCGAAGAATGATCAGGTAGAAGGCTGCTACTGTTAGCTAAGCTACGTCGTAGAAACGTCCTAGACGCTGCAGGTCCGGACTCATACTTGAGGGAAAAGTTTCGCGTGAAGCAAACAAAGCAACACGTGTGGACGGGAGTACGATTCATTCGCTGCACGAGTAATTATTTCTACTGTTCGTCACTCGAGCTCTCTCCCTCCATCTCTTGTAGTTTCCTTTCAACTGCGCACCGTTCGTCATATGCTTTTGAGGGAAAAGTTCAAAAGTTCCCCGTGAAGCTGCATGCACGCGCCCGTGTGTGAAACGGACGACGGAGTACGTACCTGCAGGTAGTAGTAGTGTTTTTCACTACCACTGCATGCAAATGGCGGTATGGTTCCGTCGCTCGATCTCTCCTTGCCTGTAACTTTCCTTTCACTGTCAAGGTATCATAGCGCTCGCGTGTGCTGTCCAGACGCTTTAGCCATGCCGCAACGTGTCGATTTTCCTGGGCACACACGGTAGACCACCGCGCGGCTGGCCGGCGCCTCCGGTTTATTTGTCGTGTGCATTCCACCTTTCCTGAAACATCTATCTCCTCAAAAGTCAAACAAATAAAAGTTTCACCTAATCTTATCTTATCTTATCTTATACTCCAAATAAAAGCTAAACCCAATAGTTATTTCTCTCAACATGCAATCATCCACCTCAGACTCCACTATCATATCGGATTTGTTAGTCCACTATCGGATTTACTTATGGCTAATTAGCATTGGAAATTATAAGCTACATATGAGCAAGACACATCATATACCGACATTAACTTGTAATTGTTTGTCCCTTTGTATAAATAATCTTATTTCAAATCGATCATCAACAATTCTCGTAGCAACGCAAGGGGTTTTTCCTTTCTTGATCCTTGAGACCCTTGAGGTTTATCTATACGCAGCAGCGTGGGAATCCACCTATTATATATTTAAAAATATCAGCACATTAATTATTTAAATTATTATATGATAAATATGATTGAAGATATAAGTATGAAGGATATTTTTTTCGTAGACTTAGTCAAACTTGATATCATTTGACTATTTGGCGAGAATAAATTTATAGAAAAAATTAATGGCATTCATATATGGCTTCAAATAGATCTTTATGCTATAATAACAAAATCCATAATAATAAGTTTAAGGGGAATTTGCCTGTAAGACTCTCAAAGTAGTGCTCTTTGGTCGGGCGGACATCGTCTTTCTCCATAGAAGCGAGTATGGCGGACTTAATTATTCTTGATGTCATATCACGTCCTTAATTGCGTCTTCTATGGAAGTGAGTATTAGATAATTTCTAGATAACTATCATATCTTGTTCTTGTTAAAAATTCATAGTCATTGACCTTATAGTTTACAAATGACAGTTGTTTTGGTGGTGAATTTCTCTCTCATCGGTGTCCACGGGCCAAACTACATCAAACGGGTGTGTTACGGCAAATATGGAGAAAAGGCGATGTCCACCCGCCCAAAGAGCGTCACTTTGGGTATCCTACGAACAAATTTCTCTAAGTTTAATTATTATGTCTAGATACTTAGTAAATTTCATGTACTAAAAAGTCAAAGAGGTTTATAATTTTGAACAATGAAGTATCATATTTAATATTATCTTTCTATACATTTGTTCAAAGTTAAGATAGATTATTACTTGATAGAAAACTGAAATTGTATTTTCTTTATTGGACTTTGAGAGTACGTACGTAGCTAGTCTAGGTTCTCAATAGGATGGCACACATACGGTCAGGCGAGATTTTTAGATACGGAGTCATAGGTCATAGCCACAGCATCACCAGCTGTTAGCGTCACCAAGCAGACAATCTACTATATCATGCATGAGATGAAACTAGTCGCGGGTCCCTGGGCAAGATTCATGGTGCTCCTGCTTGGGCCCGGGCACAAGAGGTGACTTTCAGGAGCGAATAGGTAGCACGAGTAGTATTTTTTTTTTCCCCAGGGGCGTACGTGCGTCCCACGTTTGCCTTTCCCAGGCTCGGAGAAAGGAACCGAAAAGCCTCTCAGAATTCCTATTGAGATGCAATGCAACCTACAAGTAGTTGCACAATCACAAAGTCATGCCCTGCTTCCCTTTCGCTCTTTCTTTTTTTTTATTATTATTTTTTTACTCTCGTACGTTATTTGTCCCAAAACCACAAATCCTGATTGATGCTAAAAGTTTAAGACCAATAGGGCATGCATGTACGGTTAAAGAACCGGAAGAACAATCGATCGACGATGGATGGATCGATTTTGTGAAAACCAGGAATCATAACAAGGCGTTACATTTGGAAAACCAGAGACGGGTGAACAAGACCGTCGTATATTTGTATCATCTTCCTCGTCATAAACATGAGGACAATGAAATTCATCAGTGAGACATCAAATTGATGAGTTGTTCGTGCGCGATTATATTTCTGACGAATGCAATAACGGGACACACATCTGAACCAAAGAATCATCGATCCTGTTATATATGTGTATTTGAATCAGTTTTCTGGCATCCGATCGAATGTAATGAAACTGCTGCTAATCAACACAAAAACTACTAGCTAGCGTAATTACAAAAGCAACCAGCTGCAGCTAATATGATTTACATGTTCTGGATTCTACTAATGACGCTGCTGATGAGAGTAAATCTAAGCGAAGAGCTCGAGCAACACGGGCGGATCGACGGCGGCGGCGCGGGGGCCTCGGTGCGCCAGACCCATGCGTCGGCGGCCTCGGCGGCGCCCATCTCCTCGCGGTGCCTCCTCATGTGTCCGCCCAACGCCTGCCCCATCTCGAATCCGAGCCCACAGATGTGGCACTCGTGCTGCTGCTGCTGCGCCGGCTTGTTGTCCCCTTCTCCACCGCCGTTGACAGCCGCGGCGGCGGCGGCCTGCTGCTTGTGCTGCTTGAGCGCCCTGGCTCCGACGCCGAGCTCGAGGCCGTGTCGGCCACGCAGGTGGCTGGTCCGGTGCCCGCCGAGCGCCTGGAACGAGGTGAAGGCGCGGCTGCACGTCTTGCAGACGAACTCCCCTCCCCTGACGTGGCTACCACGGCGCCCCTCCGCCGCGCCCGCTTCGCCGCCGACGACGAGGCTGGGGTCCCCGTGGAGTGATCGGACGTCGTGGACGACGAGTCCGTCGTCGTAGTGCTCAACGACAGCGCCAGCGATACCTCCTCCTGCTCCGTCCTCGGGTGCTTCATGATCTCGCCGGCCGGCCGGTGTCTGTCCCTCCTCGCGGCGGTCTCGGTCGGTTTCCTTGCGTGGGTCGGTGATCTCTTTCTGGAGCGATGTACGTACGGCTCGGAAGGAATAAAAAAGATGTGGTGATGGTTTTGTGCTTGGGAGAGAAGGAGGAGGTTGGGTGAGGGCAATCGCCCTTTTATAGGTTGTGTCTTGCTTGGTCCAAGAGGCGGTGGTGTGGGCTTACGTGTGCGCCAAGTTGGTGGGGCGACCGACATGAGGCAGGCGAGGAGGTGGCGTGGGCGGACCAATCCGGGGAAGGCACCGGAACGCGCGGCGCCGCGTCGCGACGTGGATGGATGGGCGTCCATCGCGTGGGGCTGTGGATATGCTCGCTCGGTTGGGGCGTGACGGCGTGTGATGGATGTGGTGGGGCGGAGACCGCGGGGCGCAGGCTGGCACGGCAGGCAGGTGCAGGTGGGCGGGGCGAGCGGCCTGCGCGTGGCGGACGGTGGCCTCCGTGAGACCGCGACGGCTCATGTTTGCTTAGCCGCGGGGGCAACGCCGCCGCCGCCCGCGGTTCGGGTTTGGTTTGGCGGAGGGGATGGGACTGATTAATTTTCCGTTGGAATGATGGGAGTGATTGATTAATAAAATTAATTATTTTGGACGGGTGGTGGGTGGGGCCGTGCGGGAGGGGCGGCGTGTGGAGATGGACTTGCTGACTGCACACACGGTCAGCAGCGGTTGCGGCTGGAAGCGTCTGGAACCTTCTCCTCCTCCTTCTCGGGCGCTGCTGCTCTCAACAGATTTGTGAGATGAGATTTGAAATGACGCACTCATGGTCAACTAACTCAGTCCCGTTTCGTTCATTCTTGCCGGTTCCAGTTCAGAAGATGGAGAATTAATTACGCCATGCATGACGGTTGACGGCAATGGTGGAAGGCCGAATAGCGTTCCGTGGTACAGTACCAACATGGTTCATTCGTGAATACACGCGGGATTAATTCTAGTACTCCAGTATAGTCCGGTGACAGCCTGGTGCAACGATGACTGTAGTACTGCTCCCGACCTTGTTAGTAGATCTGTGTGTGCGTGAGCGTGACGGACCTGTCACCGTCGCTTTGAAGATTTCTGTAGACCCTGGCCTAAAAGATATTTTAGCGCTCTTGTAATCTGATGTTGACACGCCAAGCAGCCGGGGGTGGTCACACACGGGAGCACACGTACCAAAAATTAAAAGCACTCCCAGTCAGTCGGTCCCAGCTAGCGCGCTCCGGCGGCGGGCGCGCGTCGTGGCTGGCCCGCTGACCGCCGGCACGGGAGAGGCGACCGTGCGAGGCGTGGCAGCACGTATACGTCGCACTGACGCACGACATTACCGTGCGGTGAAATCGATTTCAGTCGACTATTCTGTTCTGTGTGCCGCGGCCTGCTGGTTGAGGGTGCCCGTGCGCGCGTCTCCGTTGGCGCCAGGCGCCAGCTGCCGTGGTGCCGACGGAACGGAACGGGGGCCGTGCTGACTGGGTTTGGCACTTGCCAGTACATGTACGTCGGGGATTATTAAGGTTACAGGTAGAGATTAGATTCGGTCGTATGGACTGGATCGGCGACGCGACGTACACGACTTTGCTTTGGAGTTACCTATATCTCGCCAGCTACGACTTTTACTTTCCTTTTCTACAGTATCTAAGGCTCTCTCTGAGCACCATACTAATCGCAAACAATTTTTTTTTTTTTTTTTTTTGGGAAATCTAATCGCAAACAAATTGACAACTACTTAAGTAAGCTGTGATGACATCCATCCATGCATCACGGCGGCCCAATTTGTTTGACTATCCAAAGCCAACACGGGAAGCGTACTTGTTCTGCAACAAACCAACAAGCAGACACACTTTTTTCATATTAATTAATTAATTAAGCGATCTTAGTGCTACTACTAGAAGGTTATTCAACAAAGGCCGGAACTGATCACCGATCGAGTACGTACGGAGGAGACCCAGTGCGGCCGCCGGCACATCATGGAGACTACTGGAGAGGCGATAGATGATGTAATGATTGACGTCACGGTGGATCAACCAGCTGATAGTGCTATGGATTAATCCTACTTGTCTTGTTTAATGAGATACTATAAGCACGCGCATTTTTACTTGCCGCTGCCGGACAAGTTGCATGTCTACTCGATCGTCTTAGTTCCTTCGAGGTTTTTTTTTTTTTCCCTCTCCATCGTATCAATAGGCACACATGTATGGAGCAAATAAAAATATAGCTAAAATATAATTAATTGCATAATTTGGTTGTAAATAATGAGGCGAATTTTTTAAACCTAGTTAGTTCATTATTAGATAATTTTACCAAATACAAACGAAAATTTATAAGAGTTAAAATTCGAACATTTTAAATTTGAGGTGCATCTAAACAAGGTCCAGGTAACCTTTGATGCTTCGTGGGGGCTACTATGGATTGTGGACGGAGGCAAAGCGTATGGGGCTCCCAGAAGATATCAACTGAGTCCCATATCTAACTGTTCTTCGCATCGTCCTTCTGTGTCTTGTCACTAGTGGATTGGTGACCGCCTTCCTGGTCCGCATATCTATGTTCCTCGTCCAGTTAAAGAAAATTTGATGCAAAGGCATATGGAAAACCAAGGTACATGTCCTGACTGTGGTGCTCAAAATGAAACGATTTATCATGCTTTAGTTGAGTGCACTTTTCCCACCATATTTTGGCACTCTTTCTATGAACTTTTTAATATTATAAATAGCCTAGAATGCATCGACAATGTAGCACTAAGCTGTGCAGATACACCCGATAACATAAGAAGCCCTGTTGATAACTCATACCAGGATCAACAAAGGAGTAGCTACAACATTACAACATTTGTTACAAAAAAATATAGATCGAGTGCGGAAGAATAATAACATTAATTTTACCAAATGTGAGTAAGTAACATTTGAGTAAACTTAACAATTAATTTTTCGGAAGCTGAGTAGACTAGAAGACAACAGATTACTAAAAGTGAATCCTTACTTTCAATATTTTTAATTCAGATTATTAACTCATATACTCTAGGTTATCCTATTCTAGAGCAAACATATTTTTCTTATGCCAACTTTCTTTCCTCAAAAACATATTCCATCATTTACTACGATGAATGGGCACTCCATAACCGAGAAGCAACGGCGATTCATGAACCGATTATACCCGGCCGGGGATCCCTAACCACCACGACATATGTAGCACTTAAGCTCGCATATATCAACCCTCACTCGGTTCGTCCAAAACGGAATTTGGGTCCATCGCCACCCGAGAGCACGAGTACTCCACCTCCCTACCCCGTCCTAATGACGGTTTGACCGATAGGGTGGGTATATGCTACTCCCGCCATCTCTCCACTCCCGGTCGCGCGGTTGTCCATTCCCGATTTGGCACACCCCCCAAGATCGAGGCTTACAGGGGCATGTGGCGATTAGTTTTCGTCGACACGGGTGATTTGCCGATCAAACGTGCCATTGACCCAAACGGCCTCGGGTGCAACTTGCGTTCAAAAGTCCCGAACTTAACAATCCAAACAACGGGCCGGTCCTTATCGACCAACACGGGACAAGCACGGCTAGGTATCCCGTAGGCTTTCAACCTACGTCCCGTCCGATCTCAAATTCATCACTACATCTCTTTCTTTTCCGAAAAAGGTACCATCTCCTCAAATAAAATATTTTGATGAAAAAGCTTAACTAATTAGGCAAGGGGCTAAGCATCACTAAACATTTTCGAAATGAAACAGGTTATCAAGGATGGTATTGAAATAAACAAGGATGGTAATACAGCAATTAGGTTATCACTCAACTCCTAATTACTTAATGCAATAAAGCATAAACAAAAGTGATATAAGCTTTTAAAATATCAAGGAAAGGGTTTAATGAACCGGGGCTTGCCACGTATTGCAAGGAAAAGTTAAATTCGAAGTTGGACCATCCACGTCACCCTTGACACCAACACATCGGGTGGATGCACCTTCTCCAAAGCTTGGTCATCGTAAACCACATCACTCTCGTTTACACTACGTAGATGATGATGCATGACTTAGCATGATGGAATGGTAAACATGATGCTTGATGAATTCATGAAATGATAAACAACTTGAGTACAACTTTCCTTCACGATAAAGTTACAACCCAACAAAACCAACTTGTTAAACTACTCTACAAGATATCATCATCATTGCCTAAGGAGTTCTCAAGGACCATTTCATGTAGTATGATCCAAGATTCACCAAACAATCCCAAATCACACATCAAACCTAAGTCATTGTACCCTAAACACTTACTTTTTCTAATAAACAAAATAAAGCTTAAAATAGAAAATAAATTAAACATCTCAAAATGGCCCCAAACTTTTTTATACAAGTAGGTCACATCATAAAACAAGCACCAAATAAATTTTTATGAAATTTGAACAAATATTTTATTTTCTAAAAATCATGAAAGATGCATTTTTTAATTAAAGAATGTAATTTTAAAACATGCAAGAACTACTGAAAACTCAAGTTTCATAATTTTCATATGTAAACATACTCATAAGAAGACCCTACAAAAATTTTCAGAATTTTTTGAAGCAAGATTTGAATTTATATGGAAATCGCAAAATCAGACACTATTCATAATAAAGGAAATTGAATAAACAATTTTAAAACAAAACCGGCCTTCGGGCCGAAAGTCGAACCAAAGACGTGCTCGGCCCGGTACTATGCTCATAGGCCGGCCCGGATAAATAGTGACGAAGTCGGCCCACCTTGGCCTCGCTAGGCCTACCTGGTAAATTTACATAAAAGACCCTAGACTTTTTATAAAATAGCGAACAAGTCCAAACTACTATTTGACACTATTTAGATGAGTCATGGACTTTGCAAAAAAGACCCCTGGACTTTCTTCTATTCGATTTATCAAGTCCCCGGCCACTCCGGCGAGCAGGCCACGGCGGCCGGGCGGCGGCGGATGTGGCAAGCGAGGCTTTCCCGGCGGCGGCGAGATGACCAACGGGCTCACGGCGCGGCTAGGCGATCAAAACCCCTCAACTAATTGAACCAAAACCGGTCCCTAGCGGGACGCGACCACGCTGTGGCGGCGGCGCGGCAAAAGCGAAAGCGCCGGCCGCGGGCATGTTCGTGACTCTGGCGCCTTAAACGACGACCGAGGACATGAGCATGACCGAGGAAGCTCACAGCGACCGGTGCTTGCGTTGGTTGCGGCGACGAAAGCGAAGCTAGGAGATCACCGTGATGGCGGTGGCGGGCGCGCGTCGGCGGCAACGGTGGCGCGTTCGGCGGCCCCGAGCTCGATCGCAAAAACCGCCAAAGCGCATGAGAACTAGGGTGATGAGGCGATGCCAAAGCATGAGGAAGTGCAAGTGGAAATGCCACGGAATGAGTTGACGGCGGTGAGTCCGCGGCGGCGGGCGATTTCGTCCGCGAAGAGAAGGCGGCTCACGCCGAGGCGATTCCGGCGTCGAGGTAAGGCTTTAGCGGGCTCTATGGGTGTGCAAGGAAGAGGCGGAGCTTCAACCGAGATGGAGAGGATGGAGACGGTGCGGTGACGGCGGCGCGGCGGGGAGCTAGGGCGTCGGCGGCGACGAAAAAGAAGAAAGAAGAAGAAAAACGGCGACCTCGTCGTCTTAAATGAAAGGGAAGAGGGCGAGGACGTGGCGAGGTGCTTCGCGAACTCATCCAACAGGCCAGGTCTTGCGCGAGGGACGCCGGAAGGGTCGGCGGCCACGGCGGACGCCGGCGCCGATGTGAGCGGCATGGGCGCCCATGCGCGATCTTGTAGCTCCCAAAACCTAACTTTCGAATTTTGCAAATTACTTCCAAAATTTGAACTGAACTCAAAAACTCCAAAAAGCAACTTTGCTTAAAATTTCAAGATCTACAATTTTCACAATTGGAAGATTTTCAAATTCTGCCTCTAAATATGACTTTTTTAAAATAGGGTCAAAAAGGAAGAATTTTGAATTCAAAATTACTTTTAAAATTATACAAAAACTTGAAAAACTTTGTACAGATCTTTTGTTCATCAAGAAAAGATCTACAAAGTAACTTTTGGAAGTTTTTGCCAAATTTTGCTTAGATTTTGAAATAAACAAAAGGGGTAAAGAAAGGTTAGGGTTTAGGGTTTTAGGCAAAAGGGGGTAACTCTCGGATTCCTATTCTTTTAGCGTCTGTTCATCCAACAACTCAACCAACTATAACTAAACTTATTTTTGTCCAAACCATGGCTTAGCGGTAAGTAACACCTGGGGTGTTACACTCCGTCCTCGGTGGATCTCCGGTCACCCCGTTGTCTTTGCTGCTCACACTGGTAAAGGTCCCGTCAGCGACCGGCGCTCCTCCCTACCCGGATCTCGCCCAGCGTCTTCCCATACCTTTTGTAACACCCAGGTGTTAATTACCGATTAAGCAATGGGTTAGACAAAAATAAGTTTAGTTATAGTTGGTTGTGTTGTTGGATGATGGTTTGATAGTATAGGTTGGGAATACGAAATTTGAATCAAATTCAAGTTTGATTTGAACGAAAAACCCTATTTTCTATTCCCTCTTTTATCCCCTTTTCGTTATTTCGAAATCTAGGCAAATTTTGACAAAACTTCCAAAAAGCTAGTTTGTCTATCTTGTCTTGATGTACAAAGTTGGTGTTTTGAGTTTTTCAAGTTCTTATGTAAATTTAAAAGTAATTTTGAATTCAAAATTCTTCCTTTTTGACCCCATTTCAAAAGTCATATTTAGAGGCCGAATTTGAAAATCTTTCAATTGTGAAAATTGTAGATCTTGAAATTTTAAGCCAAGTTGCTTTTGGAGTTTTCGAATTTAGTTCAATTTTGTGGAGAATTTGATAAAAATCAAAAGTTAGGGTTGTGGGTGCTTCTGATTGCCGCACATGGGTGCCCACCCCATTAGACGCGTCGCCGCCGATCGGCCGTGTTTCGGCCCAGGCCTTCTAGGCGCGCCTTGGCCGTATTTCTTTGCTTTAAGATCAGCGTGGCGCCGTGGTGTCGACCATCCGCGGCCCGTACCGCCTTTATAAAGCCTAGCACGTCGTTGTCATCGTTCTTCCTTCAGCCGCCGACGCTCCGCCGCTGCGTCGCTGCTGCGATAGCGCCGTGCGTCATTTTCTTCCCTTTTGCCACCCACGGCTCTCACGGACTGCTCCACCTTCGCTGTGATCAATCGGCCAGCGAAGCGACCAAGGTAATGGTCGTCGGGCCTCTTCTTCTACCGCCGGCCATGGCGCGGCTCCACGACCCGCCGTGGCGGGCCCGGCTCGCCTATCTTTCTTCTTCTAATCGCGTGCATGAGGTTCGTCGATGCGTCTGGCGGCTATGGGCGCCTCGCATCTCTTGTGGTCGGACAGGCGGCGGCCGTGCCGTCGTCGTGATTCTGTCACGTCGCGTCTGTGCGCCCGCGTACCTTTTTCTTCCACCACCGTGTGTAGATGTTGAAACATATTGGGAGACCTATCGATGGATGCGTCTCGATGAGACGAGTCCGTTGATCGCGGTCCGTCGCCGGAAACCTCACCACCATCGAGGAATCCGCGGTCAACATCTCCCGATTACGATTCCGGTCCAAGGAAGAACGAAGAAGAAGATAGAAAGAGGACCTAGATGTAAATAGAATATTATCCGGGATTCCCAATGTAAGTTTCTTAACTCATATAAATAGTATTTTGTACTTATACGTAATTTAATAAAAGTCGAGGGCCTTTTTGCAAAAGCGCCAAGTCAAGTCCTGGGCGGCATTTGTTGGGCGGCCTGGTTTCTTGTTCCTCTAGGCCACGCACAGTCTTTGGGCCAATTTAGGCCCGAAAGCCTGTTTTGTTTTAAAATATGTTTATTCAATTTCATTTATGATGAATAGTGCTAAACTTTGTGATTTTTGTATAAATTTATATACTTGTTCAAAAATTCTGAAAATTTTTGTAGAACCTTCTTAGGAGTATATCTACTCATGAAAATTTTGAAACTTAGGTTTTGAGTAGTTCTTGCATGATTTAAAAATACAAATTTTAATTGAAAAATGCATCTTCCTTGATTTTTAATAATTATTTTATTTATCCAAAAATCATGAAAATTATTTTGACACTATTTCATGACATGATCTACCTGTACAAAAAAATTTTGAGCTTGTTTAAAGAAAGTTCAAATATTTATTATTTCATGCTCTATTATTTCATGTGGTTTATAATTTGTTTAGTATCAAATAATTTAATTTTTGTGTGACTTTTGGGTTGTTTTGTGAATCTTGGATCATATCACAATCAAGTGGTCCTTGAGAACTCCTTAGGCAATGGTGATGATATCTTGTAGAGTAGTTCAACAAGTTGGTTTTGTTGGGTTTGCAACTTTATCGTGAAGGAAAATTTGTACTCATGTGTTTTATCATTTCATGCACCTACAAGCATCATATTTAAATATATGGCATCATTTTGAGGCATACATTGTTTAGTGTAGTGAAGCGAGATCGAGAGTGTCAAGTCCGAGCCGGTCTCTCGAGGAGGTTCTTTATCCGGTGGAAGCGGGTTCGGATTTCTCCGGGTTTTCGAAGAGATAGTTTATTCCGTCAACGAAGGCAAGCCCGGTGCATTTAAACCCTTCCTTGATGTTTTAAAAATTTTATATCATTTATGTCTATGCTATGTTGCATTAAGTAATTAGGAGTTGAGTGATAACCTAATTTTTTGCATTCCCATCCTTGTTTATTTCAATACCATCCTTGATAACATGTTTTATTTCGAAAATGCTTAGTGATGCTTAGCCCCTCGCTTAAATAGTTAAGCTTTTTCATCAAAATGTTTTATTTGAGAAGATGGTACTTGTTTTGGAAAAAGAAAGAGATGTAGTGATGAATTTGAGATCGGACGGGGCGTAGGTTGAAAGCCGGAGGGATACCTATTTGTGCTTGTCCGTGTTGTTCGTATAAGGACCGTCCGTTGTTTGGATTGTTAAGTTCGGGACTTTTGAGCATAAGTTGCTTTGAGGCCGTTTGGGTCAATGGCGCGTCATCGGGGCGATCTTGGTCGTCGACGAAACTAAGCGGCCACATACCTTGGCTTTGATCTCGGGGGTGTGCCAAATGGAAACGGACAGCCGCGCCTTGGGAGTGTGGAGATGGCGGGAGTAGCATGTACCCACCCTACTAGTCAAAGCGTCATTAGGGCGGGGTAGGGAGGTGGAGTAATCGTGCTCTCGGGTGGCGATGGACCCGGTCCCGTTTTTTGAAACGAAGCGAGTGAGGGTTGATATATGCAAGCTTAAGTGCTACATATGTCGTGTGGTTAGGGATCCCGGTACCGGTATGTCGGTTCATGAATCGCCGTTGCTTCCGGTTATGGAGACCCGTTCTTACGCCCATTCATCGTAGTAAATGATGGAATTTGTTTTGAGGAAAGAGAGTTGGAATAAGAAAATATGTTTGCTCTAGAATAGGATAACCTAGAGTATATGAGCTACTAATCGAATTAAAAATATTGAAAGTAAGGATTCACTTATATTAAGCTTTTTGCAAAAGAGTCCTTGAGTCTTGCTAAAGCCTTACCTTGACTCCTAAGACCGGCATTCACGAGTCTTCTCCTCTTTTCTTTAGTCGGGTAAGTCTTGTTGAGTACTCCCGTACTCGGGGTTTGTTAACCCTTGTTGCGGATGTTGACTCGTCTTTGTTAACCAAGGTTATGTCGGTGGGCAAGACATGATCACGGTTGTCTTCTAGTCTACTCGGCTTTCGCAAATTAATTAAGTTAAGTTTACTCAAATGTAACATTACTCATATTTTGTAAAATTAATGTTATTATTCTTCCGTACTACGATCTATATTTTTGTAACAAATGTTGTAATATTGTAGCTACTCCTTTGTTGATCTGGTATGAGTGGTGTAATCGGGGTTTCGGATGACACTTTCGACATGCTTCTTAAGTTATTGGGTGCATCGCGCTTCTTTGTCGAAGGTTTTGGGACAATGACGAGGTGCAGGTGGGCCCGTAATTAGGAGGTTACATTACACCTTTGGCGGGTATGCCGCGGATCTCGGATCTTGTGCGGGCAAAAAGTCTTTGCCGCGGCATGGCCGGGTGCGGGCGCGGATACGGGCACAAAAATAGTCTCGCGGGCGCGGGTTTATGATGTCTGTATCCGCTGGCTGGATTTTACCGTTGTCATACCATGTTATGGTCACCGGAGGAGAAAAGGAAATCATGCACAAAAAGCGAGCGAGATAATAGGAAAATATGATGAAAAATTAATAGGTCGACGAAGAGGCAAAGATAGAAATAAAGACCCTCCACTCCCGTGAGAGGTAGCAACCGGTAGCCACACATGCGTACGCCGCCCTAATGTAAAAATTGTTGAGGAAAATAAAAACAACGACTTGCGACCTCGGACATCCGCTCCCATCACGCTTTTCAAGGGATTATCGGCCTAGGCACCTTGTGGAGAGCGATATGCACTGGGCAAGGGACGACGGGCGCAAATCCACCCGAGGCGGCGGTGGGGGTTCGGGGTCGCCGGGAGCTCGGGGCTTGGAGGCGGGCGAGGCGGGGCGGGCGGCGGCAGCAAGAGAGCGATCTTTGGGAGGCGGCGGGAGGAGGCTGTCTTTGGGGGAGGCGGGGGGAGGTCGCTATGTTAGGAGGCGGCGGTGCATGTTGCAAGAGTCCGTGCGGGGAGCCGATGAGAGAAACGGCGACGTCGCATATGTCGCAGGTGCGTGGGAGGAGGTTTGAGAAACGGATAAGATGGAGTCATGGGAATAAAAATAATAAAACAATTAGGACAAATAAATAAACGGGAAATAAGAAAGGAAAAACAAAAGAATAAGGGTATTATATGTACATACATTTTACGTCAGAGAACTTATTTTACCAAATATTATTCTCAAACTAGAACTACTTTATCAAATAAACTACTCTATCAAAAGAGTCGTAACCATAGTTGTTTTAGCCAAAGGAGAAGCTATACCGAGCAGGTCGACTTGAAAGATCTTTGACTGAGGAAGGGAAAGCTATAGAAAGAAGGGTTAGAAAAAATTATGAGTAGAAGAAAGGTGTAGCACGTGTTAACTAAACAAACATTTCTATCAAGTGCCAGTTTGCTTTTCATGTAGAATCAACTAAATAATTGGATGTTTCATATTATATTGAATTTTGATTGTGTATTTTTGATGCT
The DNA here is from genome assembly GCA_015847255.1 of Hyparrhenia diplandra. NCBI lineage: Eukaryota > Viridiplantae > Streptophyta > Magnoliopsida > Poales > Poaceae > Hyparrhenia > Hyparrhenia diplandra. Next base: position 126,608 of record JADLZK010001722.1, read on the forward strand.
ATTTTTTATAGTTTTAGGCTTTTAGCTGATTAATATTATTACTCCCGTTTGCAACGCACGGGGCACTTTTTCTAATAAAAAAAGGGCCTCGGCTCTTTGGCCCCGGGGGGAGAGATCCTACGGGTGCCTGGGAAAAGCGGCCCTGCAGCACACACCGAAACAGAAGATGCCGGAGTAGAGGGAGGCACCAATGGGGCGGGCGGCCGGCGAGGATCGGGGAATCAGGGGGCTCCTTGGGGGCGCCCGGCAAGTCGCCCGCCTCAACTGTCATTATTATTTGGCGAGCTAAAATCAGTCCTTGGAAAATATAGTAAGCACGTATATATTTCAATGAGCTGGCTCCTATACATGATACGATTGGTCCATCATGGCCTGGTCGTGGCCGTCTTTCTAGGATAATATTGAAATGTAGAAATGCCATGCAAGCCAACTTTCAGGATCCCTGGTTTTTTACTTTTGAATTGAGGAAGTTTCTCCGCTGGCAATGTTACTCCACCTGTCAGTTAGGTAAGTCATGACTGCATGCGGCTAAGTTTTCCCATATATGCACACAACACAACACACTATGTACCGTGTGTATATAAACTCACCCAGTACAAGCCATTTCTTTGCGGCCATATCAACTAGTCCTCCACTTGCAGGCGGACTCTACCATTCTTCACACTCTACCATTCTTCACTATCCAATATGAATAACAGGCGTGGAGGATTGGGGTGCATGATGATCATCTTGTTCCTCGCTGCATCATCGACAGTATTGTGTAAGTTACATCCGACCATCTCTTATTTTATCTTACTGTGTTGTGTGTATAATACACTACGTGTGCTAATGAACAAATCTTGTCGATGCAGCAGGTCGTCCTCACCTGCTCGAGGTCAGAACTGCAAGGACAAAGAGTAATGCTACAACACTAGATGACAACAAGATGAACCTGGTACCTTGTCTAAAGACATACTGTAATACGGATCCACCACAGGACTGCTATTGTTGCATGATCCAAGAACGTTCGTGCTACAGTACACAGAGTGAGTGCAGGGCGGCGTGCCCTAAGTGCAATCCCAAGTGCCCGCCATAGTCTCCCGCTGCCCTCAAATACACCATTGTATGCAGTTGGTATTGTGATCAACGTGAATGCTTACATTAATAAAAAAAGACTTTGTACTATGTGCCGCCCGTTCTTCCATCTTCCTCCGGCGGCGGACGTGCCACCTGCCGCCGACACGAGAGAGGCGAACGTGCGAGAAGGGAGGGCAGCACGTCGCACAGACGCACACCATTAACGTGCGGTGAAATCGATTGGCCTTGTTTAGTTGGCAAGTTTTTTTGCCACCAAATTCCAAATTTTTAGACTCTCTCTCCATCACATCATATTAAATATACCAAAAGACATATGTTCGGAGCAGTAAATGTAGGTAAAAAAATAACTAATTACACAATTCTGTTGTACATCACGAGACAAATCTTTTGAGCCTATTTAGTCCATAATTAGACAATGTTTCCACAAACAAACGAAAGCGTCTTCTGATTGTCTTTATAGGAGTTCAAAGCGGTGCATTTGGCAAGTTTTTTTGCCCAACTAAACAAGGCCAGACTTCACGTATTCTGTTCGATTGTGCCGCCTGCCGCGGCCTGCGGGTGAGGGGTGAGGCAGGCGACCGAAGTCGGATGTAGTCCCGCCCGTGCGCGCGCGCCTCCGTTTGCCTCGCGAGTGCGGCACGGGCGCCCTGCCGTGGTGCCGACGGAGCGGGAACGGGCGCCAAATCAGGCCTGTGTGCTGACTGGGTTTGGCACTTGCCGGTAGATGTACATGTACGTCGGGGATTATTAAGGTTTACAAGTAGAGATTAGGGCCTTGTTTAGATGGCTAAATTTTAGTAAAAGTGACTTTTCGACTCGCAAAGACAATCAGAAGACGCGTTTCGTTTTTGTTTGTGGTAAACATTGTCTAATTATGGACTAACTAGGCTCAAAAGATTAGCCTCGTGATCTACAACAAAAACTGTGTAATTAGTTATTTTTTTTTAATCTACATTTACTGCTTTCCGAATATATGTCTTTTGGTGTATTTAATGTGATGTGATGGAGAGAGAGTCTAAAAATTTGTAATTTTTAGCAAATTTTCAGCCAACTAAACGTGGCCTACGTTCCGTCCCGTCGATCGACGACACGATTTTACTGTCCCTTTCTGGCAGTGCTCAGTATCTGAGGCTCTCTCTGAACACTCTACTAATCGCAAACAAATTGACAACTACTTAAGTAAGCTCTGATGACATCCATGCATCACGGCGGCCCAATTTGTTTGACTATCCAAAGCCAACACGGGAAGCGTACTTGTTCTGCAACAAGCAGACACACTTTTTCATATTAATTAATTAATCTTAGTGCTACTACTAGAAGTGTAGTGCTGTATTATTCAACAAAGGCCGGAACTAATTACTAGTTGTACGTACGGAGATCCAGTGCGGCCGATGATGTAATGATTGACGTCACGGTGGATCAACCATCTGATAGTGCTCTGGCTTAATCCTACTTGTCTTGTGAAATGAGATATAAGCACGCGCGTTTTTTACTTGCCGCTGTCGGACAAGTTGCACGTCTCTACTCAATGGTCCAGGTAACCAGCTCGGTGCTTCGTGTCGACTACTGTGGCTTCCAGAAGATATGTCAGACTGTCCATCGACACTCCCAAAATCAATCACGATACACACTGTGGCTATATACTTTACGTCCTCCGTATGACCGTGTATATGCATGGCAATATATAAGCCGTTTCCTGGATACTGTCCACATGCCGCTACGGTTGCTTACAGCGTGTCTGGGTTCAAGGAACGAATTAGTCTCTTCTAAAAAAAGAACGAAACAGTCCATTTTCTCTTTTTTTTTTTTTTTTTGTTTGGTTTGTAGAATAAACTGATCCATCGTTGTCTCATTTGTTACATGCCAATAATTACTACTCGTATGAAAAATAAGTAAGTCATTGCACCAAATAGATGAGTGAATGAGCTCATCACGAGCACCAATCTAGAATTGTTTGATTACTCAAACCAAATATGAAGTACCCTGTTACTTTCTTCCTTTCCTCCAGGTGTATCCAGATTGATTTTGGTAGTGTGAATATCATGTAAACAATGTGTTTGCTACAATATGCAAGATAGATGGATGTTCCTTCTCTCCGAAGTACCACCTCCATTCAGAAACATTTATAATAGTACAAAACTGATCAAAAGTATTAAAAATGCTAAAATCTATAATGTCAAATAAGCATCATTAGAATAAATGTAAAAAAAATATAATAAAATTTATTTAAAACATATTTTTTAGATCAAGCACCAAAGGTTTGACTTGTCTCAAGACAACAATTATTTTATTTTTAGGATGGAGAAAATACTCTCACTACGAATGTGAATGTGAATTCTTTCATCCTTCCAAGTCTAGTTCTCGAGCCATGATTGACGGTGTGTAATGAATTTTTAATAGATAATACGCTATTATAGAAATTGTTAGTCAAAATTTGAAAAGTATTTGAATTTCCGTAAATGAAAATGGAAATAATGAACTCATTTTTTTATAGGAGAGGAATTACTCTATTTCGAATTTCGAGTGAACCTACGTCGGCTGTTGCAACTTGCAAGATCATGATCATGAGCCTGGATTGCCGACGAGCGACGAGGACAGCTAGTTCCTGCTATGTTGCCGATCAACGACCACTGGCGCCAGTTGCGTGAAGTAAATAAAAACGGGAAACGCGTCATTGCTATAAAGAAATTACAGTGCATACTCTTGAATACATACTAACACGACTGCTCAAGACCGATGTGTTTTACTACTTCTGAAGCAAACATGAACACAACCTGGAAGATAAATGTGCTGTAGCAACCACATTTCGCTATCACACGTCATTTTGCCTTCGTCCGACGGCAACCGCGTCGCCAAAGGAACACCTGCAGCAGCTACTGGCCGGCGGAAATTCGGTCTGCCGATGGACACCTGAGATCATATGCACAGTGATGTCGGTGCCTATACGTGCTCTCGATCATCTCCATGAATGATGAAAGCGTCGATAGCTCAGCCGACAAGCCCAACTCGCTCTAGTAGTCGCCGTGCACGTCAGCTCGCGCACATGCACGTCGTCAGCCAAAGTTCCAGCCCATCCATCTATCCATCTTTGCTCGCGTATACTTATCCACTCACATCGGCCCCACTTGCAACACGAGACATATTACTTCGTCTGTCTACGCAACCTCGATTTGTTAAGAGACAGTTAATTTGGTATACGCATAACAGCCGCGTGATGAGCTAGGAATTTGCTAGGCACTTGCACAAATCATACTACGCATGTAATGATAGAATTACAGCAGACTGGCATTCTCAATGAACCAATTTTCTCCGGCTCATTTTACGTGTTTCACAAAAGGGGCACCCATCTAAATTTTATGCAACAATATATATTTGGCTACTCGTTAGGCAAACAGATTCCATTGCAGCGTGGTGCCCTGGCACAAAATCTGGGCTAACTCAAATTCAGCCACTAAAATACACCCTCCACGCCCATGTTATAGCACCAAGACTTGAGATTTGAGGTCGATTCCATTAAATATGAATGTTCCCCGCAACGGCACAAACTGCTTGGTGACCAGCTGAAAGATAGAGGGAAAATGAACGCCGATAAGTATAGAAATTTTTCCATTCCAAATGCAAGAACATTCCTACTACCATCCTATCCTATGAATTCAAATCATTTTTTTTACTTTTTCCCCAATTTTGTGTGAAATTCTGGAAATATGTATCTAATCAGGACTGTAGGAAATGCTGTATAAGGGCCAAACATACCTTAATTACTTCTTGGGAAGCGACTCCACCAACAAAAGCAGCCACTGGATGGATCTCTGAACCCCCAAACCGGCACATTTCGGTTATCAGGTCTTCAGACAGGGATGGTCCATTCAAACCCATCTCACTTAGCACTGAAGCCGCAACTGTCTTCAGCCTAGGGATATCCTCATCAATCTCACTACCGAATCCAGTGTATAATCAGTATTATAAAAATAAGCAGATCATTTTTCTACATGTGGAGATAATAATGTTCACCAATAGCAAATGAACATTTCTCTCAAGTACCTGTCGAAGATTCCAGGCAATCTGCTATAATTGGCAGCCAATCGATCAACAGCCCTTAGTAGAATGTAGAAGTTCATTGCGTAACTGCAGTGACACATTTGATAGTCATTAGAGAAGACAGCTATTTCAATAAAAAAGGATATCAGAAGTACATATTTATGGGATGGTAAAGATATGACGTCTAGGCTTGCTCAAGCTCAGAATCAGGAACATGATATTCAAACCATTCACATTATGACTGTACGTAGATTCAAGAACTCTCTTTAATTATTAAAAAAAACACTACCCCCTCCATTCCAAATTATAAGATGTTTTGACTTTCCTAGATACATGGACTTTACTATGCACTTAGATATACATTATGTCTAGATACATAGTAAAAGCAATATATCTAAAAAAACTTCTTCTAATTTGGAACAGGAGTAATACCGCAATATCCTAGAATTACCTAGTTTTAGGGTGCCATATTACTATGTAATCATTGCAGAAATGGTAACGAACTAATAACAAGAGAACCAGTTACCAGAGCATGTAATGGATGCTGACCTGTAGTCTTCATCGGTGAAATACCTCTGAATCTCAGAGACAATTGGAGAGCTAAATTCCTCCTCGAAACTACGATATCTACAAACCTAAACAATGGAAATTATTCAGCATAGATGACAAACTGGTAAAAATGTCATTCTTGTATATGTATTTACACTGTTATAATTGATTATGAATATACAAATTATGAATATACAACTATGAATATACAAATATGAAATTAAACCAGAAAACAGTAATAGGTGCAACACCGAGTGTCCCGAAATGAATGAAAAATAAATTTGGCGCCTGCACCAATTATTATTCTATTCTTCTGAGAGCAAGCAGCGAATCTCATCATGCCAATAAAATCGCCTTTATTAAATTTGTCATTCTGGCATGGATAACTATAAAGTCATCACTACATCACTACAACATATTAATTGTCACAATGACTGCATGAGGCAATAAGATGTCCAGGTTGTGAAAACATGTCATCCAAAGAAAGGAGCTTACCCTTAGTTTCCTGGAATTTTTACAGAATGTTTTGATATATGCTCTTGAAATAGAATCCGGATCTCTACCAATCCGTTTCAAGATTTCCTTTACATGATGCTCCAGGGCAAGACAGTCAAATTCCGCCTTAGCTTGGTAAATCTTTTGTAGGCTTACATAATACCTGTAAGATGACACAAGGAAACAATACAATGTTCACATGAAATAGTAGCAGATTTTAAAACTAGAGATGGCAACTGGGCACTTACTCAGTAAGGGAAGTCATATCAGGTATTGTTCCTTCCAGAGGTAGCTCACCATTGCCCCTCGTTTGCAATAAATTCCTATCAATAGACACAGGAGAAACAACTCAAGTTTTGAGACATAGACAACATGGTAAAAATGCTTATATGGACTATGGATAGCTTATGTCGAATATGCAGGGTTTCTATTTTTCTAAGTTGGGAACTTCTTCAACAAATGAAACAAAGAGGTTCAGCTTAGAAGCCTTCAAAATCAGAAGACGCCTGACACTAAATTCATTTTTTGTAACACCGTTCTAGCTCTAGAAGGATGGATTTGACCTTTCACTACCTTTCATTAAGTCAACATCAAGTAAATTTGAATCACAATATGATAGTTACCTTTAAAGCAGCCACTAAAATCCAGAAATCTGACGATGACGAATTGACTTCAGCAGAGTCATCATCAATTATCTGACGGATCTCATTACCTAGCAGAAATAAGTCATGAGTTAGGACCTGCATGTTTTATAGTTGCGTGCACCATTTTGTATGAGTCACTCTATGCATAAACTTGCGCATCATAAGCCATAAGAACATTATACCAAACAACAGGATTGGAAAGGCCAATTAGGTTAAGTCCAGGCCATGATTAGTGATTACAAAACTGTATTTTACTATTGTCCAAAAAATGTAATCAGAAATAGCTTCAACAAATTTCACTTAAAATGGAGTCATTGCAGACAACCCATAGCCACTACTTTCTTTATGCGATCTACTAGTGGGCAACTTGTTCTATGTAATTAGCATATATCAATCAGTACACAGCATTCAAATGCTAGCTGAGTTCATCGCTTCAATACAGATTTTGCAGGAGATGTTTGGATTCAGGGAAATGAGGGTAGGATAGGGATTGGGAGCAAAATGTGATACCGTCCATCACGCCATAAGACCACTCACATGTGACATCAAAGTCAAACATCTAACAATAATGAAGTCTGGATGGAATGCTTAAAATCTTATCTATGTAAAATTGTATGTAGATCTAAAAAGTTCAGCTGAGCATTTGATATAAAATGGAGGTGAATAAGCTATCTATTGAAAGTGCGCTTGAGAATATTTTTTTGTATTAAGATAGTAAAATTCAGAAATAGGACATGTCTGACACAAAATGCAGAAAATACGTGAACGTGCCAAATCATAAATTTAGGAACTAGCCCTTTTGGTCAACTTACTGATTCCTGGAGTGACTGAAACTTTATATGAAGAGTCCACAGCTTCTTTATAGTTTTCTTCATCCACATTAAGCATATGGGCTCGAATTAGGTCCTGATAAAAGTAAAAAATTAGTCAGTGCCTTGGAAGTCTTTAAAAACACATTAGCAGTTCATTAACTTGATAACTCAACAGCACTAAAAGAATGTACCTTAAATTTTTTTTCTCTTGCCTAGTTGAAGGCATGTTACCATCATGTGCATCTGCCCATTTTTCTGCAAGTCTCACAAGGATAACAATGTATGGAGTATGCTTGTGGACAACAGGATCTTTATCATTTATGTCAATTGATTTTGCAAATCTGTGAACATAAGTGTCAACAATAACAGTGAATTTGTGTATAATGACAAAACTACACACTGGCAAAATGAAGGTAACAAAACTATTACACAATGGCAAAATGAAGGTATGAATATATTCTTACTGCTTTAGTTCAGTCCATGGATTGTGAAGTCGCAAATCATCCAAGAAGTGGTCTGGTTTTGACTCTATGACACAGTGCTCCTGGGCAACAATAAATAAATATGTGAATCTTCCCAAAATGCTTTTGTTATGACGTCCTCCCAAGGCAGCAGAGACATAACTCCCCAAAAGGGGAAAAAGTCAAGTACAACGTGGCCCAGATAGCAAGGCCTTGTATTCATAACACAACTTTAAATGTATGAGCGTTCAAAATCACAAGGTCTTGCTATCTACAACTGTGATGTCATGATAATTAATTATGTTTTCATACTAAAGAGAATAGTCTGGACATAAATACATCAAAGTACCTTGACACTAACCCTGACCAAACCGGTTAGACCATATGAACGTGCAGCAACCAAAACGATATCGGCTTTCCTGCAGATATAATCTAGCTTCAGTAACGAACTCTCTGGAAGCTGCAATGTAGAAGAAAAAACAGCGCATCAAAAAAAATATATTTTGAGTTATACTGCATACAAATGTTTTGCCCATAATACTATAAAACAAAGATTAAGGAACTCTACTAGCACCAGTATCAATAAAACCTGAAGGAATAATCAAATTGTAGCGCTATAGACCAAAACCATATTATATAAATGTTAAAAAAAGAAGGTAAACTACAGAAATAAGTATTGTCAAAATATGTTTCTGGATGATGAATCCATTTATGGCCATGGCCAAATAAGCAACAGGGAAACGATATTTTCAACTACAAATTTAACAGCTAGCCAATCATTGGCAAGACATTGAACAATTACTAATTTAGGGCCAGTTTGGTTGGAGACCTATGCCTAAGAATGCTAATGAGAGAGTATGCAAAACATTAATGCACTTTTAAATATATATGGTGCGCAATTAACATATACTTATATACTTTGATTACTAGATGATTTAGATTAATGTTATTTTTCTAGGTTAACTAAAAAATGTTATAATGAAAAATAACTATACTTCATTTTGTATGCGTATAATAATAAAGATAAGATATTTAATTAGTTTTTTTTTTTTCAAATAGATAATGTTGATTAAGTTGTGTTCCATCATTATCCGTTACTTTCCTGACAATAAGCAACTAATCACTACCATTAGCCCAGGCAAAATTGATCCAGGCGCTCAATTTTGGTTGCCTGGCCAAGCATGCATTCGCCTGGTTCAGGAAGCATATCAGGGCCATACAAACGGAGCACAGACAAAAATACCGCAGGGTCTCATCAAACAAGCCCTTAGTTTGGTTTTGCTGTCACAGCCACCAATGCCAAGAGGGCAGCTATGCATTATCTATTGTGTACGGCTGTACGCATTTGACAAAACAGTGAGTGGCCTGGTCCAATGCCATATTACTGTCAAAGCACCATATGTCTACAGAAACTGAGGTTCTAACAGAATCACAAGTATAATATAATGGTTGCCTAATGCACCGAATCAATGCACTGCTCTGGCATAACAATAATTTAAAAGCTATCTGGTACATAGGAGCGACATAACATCCAAAGTGTGTGAATAAGAGTCATTCGTTAATATAAAGTTCATTCACAAAGCATAAACTTTATTATAACATAAATTGACCTATGACATTTATGGTTATGGAGAGATAGGAAATCTTCTAATATTCTTCTGACTGGCTTCATAAAACCAAAAGTTCTGGCTAGCACCAGCAAACTAATCATGCTCTTGCAGTTTATCTTAAAAGTAGACTCACCTGAGTAGCAATGACAACAGTAAACTGGGAAAAGAATGAAGGATTAGTGTCTATCAAATGCGCAGGAAACTCCTCAACAAACTTGGCTTTAACAGCGTCATTAAGCTCTTGTAGGAAAGAACATATAGATTTAGCTCTTGGTTGCCCCAAACATCCTTCATCCACTGCATGCAAATTGAAGGTACCAGAATATGAGTTCCTTCAATTTCGTGGGGATGAATTCAGAAGAACAGGTGGAGTCACACAGTGAAGAAATTACACAGAAAATTGTTCCCCAGATCAGATGCTTCAACTTTGGAGCCATCAACAACAGTCACACTTCCTATTCCTCCAAGCACAAGATTCTTCAAAGCTTCTGTTCCAGTAGGACCACAGTTAAGCAAGCATATGCTAGCATTCTCCAGCGCAGCCTGGCCTTGATCACCCCATATCCTGTGCTTTGCAGTTAACACAAAACAGGTGTCTTTCAATATCTGGGTATGCTACCTGATCAAGTAGACAGTAGAATAATCTAGAAAAATAATAAACATTGTACCTAACAAACCACGGGTTAAATGACAGAATGGATTCCATTAGTTTTAACAAACAATGCTTGTGTCATGGATTAACAATTCAAGTACACCATTACCAGCCCATAAGAATTCGCAACAGAAAATTGCAGAATTGCTGGCGGCAAATAGCTTAATTTCAAAGTAACGTTAAGGCATTGATCATACTGCCATGTACCATGCATAACACAACGCAAGACCGGTCTAAGAGTCAAACCAAGCAGATTAAAATAGGAGCAGACAAGAGCAACTGGCTGTGACATGTGGTGGCAACCAGAAATCACCAACCTAGGCAAAGAACATTTAATTGACAACACTTCTAGGCATTTAAGGTTTTCACTCACGTTTTATATTTGCACCGACCAAAGTGCTGTCTCGGTTATAATTACAAAGGCAAAAGACAATTAGTAACTTTGTAGCTTAGGCAATAGAATCACTTGCTAATTAAGTTGCTCATCTAGAACCAGTAAAGTAAATCACTAGTAGATTGCAACTTGCCATCAGAATGCCAAACACTACTTAAAAAGCTGTAGCTAATTCCTTGTCCATAACAGATGAACCTAACAATAAAAAAATCGGTACCCACCAATGTTGAAGCAAGCAACCCCCGCTCTAATGCAAGCCTTCACAGTTAGACTGACACCATAGCGCTCGAGAGCCAAAAACCAAAGGTGCCTAAACCCTAGTCGCTGCAGCACAGCGCATCCAGATAGATCTCGAACCGAATCAAATAAGAAGAATTACATCGCTGCACGACCCTAAACCCTAGAATCAACCGAAACCAAGCGCTCGGAATCTACCAATCGACCTCGCGATGAGGAGGTGCGGGCGGGAGGGATAGCGCAGATGCGCGTCGAAGAATTACCTGAGCTGGCGATCGTACTTGGTCTTGGGCTCCGCGACCACGCCGGCGGCGGCCATGGCTGCGGGACGGGACGGGGCGTGGGGAAGGCCGCTGCTTTCTCTGCTTTTCCTGTGAACTGGGGTTTTCGGAGTTCAGATCGCTTCGCCCGCGATACTCCGGCGAGGGGAGGAATAAAATGGCGGAGCGGAACGAGGTAGTATAGCTGGGCCAGCCCAATAAGGTACCGGGCCAGAATCCAGCCATACATCTAATTCCAAATCAATGAGGACCGAGCGATAGCTCGGTTGGTCCGACTTCCAGGTGCGAAGCGGCCGCGCGCGGGTTCGATCCCTGACGGGAACGAATTTGCGTGCCTCACCGGGATTTATTCCCAGCTTTCCCAGGGTGGGACGCGGTAGAATAGAATACACACGCGTCTTGGCGTTAAGTGGTACTGCTTGTCTAAAGGTGCACTAGAAGCTAGAGGCTTCTCAATGTCTCCTTGCGTGTGTAAAGGACACGCACGCGTGTGTGTGCGTGTGGGTGTGTGCGTCCCGGTTGTTGTACCCTCTCAAAAAAAAAAATCTAATTCCAAATCAATCCAATTGAAAAATATTTAAAAAATCTATCCTACAAATACACCAATTTTGCTAGGCTACAAATGAAAACAAAACAAACAAAATCTTTCAAAAACAGACATTCCAGATTAAATCTCAGTGTTCTCTCTCCTTACTCCCTCATAATCCAAGGGTTGAGATTAAGTGTGTCAACCTCATCACTCACGACCGAAAGTGAAGCTCATCAACGTTGTGCTGCCGCTAATCGCCGCGACTCATGCCCACTCCACCGCACGAAGGCGAAGATAGAAACTAAAGATGTACATTTGGCCCGTTAATTTTGGCCGGTCGTGGCACGGCCCGTCCGGTGTCTATGGCCCGCGAGGCGACACGGCAGTGGTGGTGGGACGACCGCCATGGGCGCAGGCTCGGCCCGTGGCATGGGACTGGTCCGCCCCAGAGGAAAGGCGGCCCGGTATTGGCCGTCAAATTGACATCAAGTGAGTATTTTGGCCCGACCCACCACCAATTTTTCATATATATTAATTTTTTTCACTCCCTCAAACCCTAACTTTTCTCATGTACCTCCCCAATCCCATCCTCGGCGGCTCTTGGTAACGTGGTCGGGTTCGGATCGGATGGAGTCTTCGTGCACCCAAAACCAAAAACCCGAAATCGAAAACCAAAACCGAAACCGAAACCAATTTGGGTGGAAATCCATCACCAAAACCAAACCCGCGGATAAACCGAAACCCGAATGGTTACCCGAAACCCGTGGATAACCCAAAACCGAACGGATACCCGTAGATATATACACACATATTCACATGTATAAACAAGAGACAACAAATAATAAATATTTTCATTAGTGAACTTTGAATAAATTTAATAATCTAAGTAAATAAGTTATTATTAACATATTATAAAACATGAGTTTTAATTCTAAATGATTTATTTAGGATATCCATTGGATATCCACGGGTGGAAAACTAAACCCGAAACCAAACCCGAAACCGAACCCAAAACCGAACTTAAAAACCGTGGGTGAAATTCCAAAGACCAAAACCGAAACCCGCGAACCGAAACCCGCGGATATCCGAATCAAAACCGAACCGCCGCCATCTTTACGCCCTTCCCATCCTCGCGACGCCGCGACCCGCCTCCTATCGCAACGCTGCTCGCTCCCATCGCGACGCCCTAAGGACGCGGTGGCGTAAAGGGGCAAGGGCGGCGGCGCATGGCAGCCAAAGAAGCGGCGCGCCCGGCGGTGCGGCTGGCGGGCGAAGCGGCGGTGCCAGCGCCCGCGATGGCCTAGTGGGCTACGGCCGCCCGGTGGTTCGACCGGCACGATGGTTCGATAAAATGGCCCACGGATCGGGCGGGGCCGCACCCTCGCCCGTAAGCGCGGTGGTGGCCGGCCCGGTCGACCCGTGGCCCGGCGTGGCCCGCCGATGCCGTTTATATCTGGTACACCTAATGAGTTTTAGCGGTGTGTTGTTGTATATCTGGTACACCTAATGAGTTTTTTTAGTGTGGGAGACACTTCACTCAGTGTTCTTTTATGGGATTGGGAAGAGAACATATATGAATGAGAAGATCGGCAAATCTTGCATGAAACGAGAATATTTATCTCTACCGTCAATGATTTTTAGAAAAAGAAATCCAAAAACTGGGGATGTGTGGTAAAAACTTATTTTATGTTTTATCTTTTTTTATTATCAAATATAGTCATTTGATTTATCTACATCAATTACATACTTGCTCTCTTCTCCAGGAAATTGATGCTTTCTTCTACATAACTTCCTAAAGTCGTGAATGGAGAAAGATTATTGTCGTTTATCAACACTGTAAGCATATACAATTTATATATATATATATATATATTTCGTACACTCTATAGCAAACGAACAAGTTAAACTTATTATTTGTCATTTTGAGAGATCACATTAACTGAGAACGGAATTCTTAGTTTCAATTTTGAAGAGCAGCTCAAATCAATGTATAAATAATACCCCCAGAGAACTCAAGATCTACTTCAACTCATAAATTAGTTGCAATATGCCAGCAGACAAGACTTTATTATCCTTTGTTATGTATGAATGTTTTTTTTTTGGGCAAAATATACATGGTTATATACAATTGTGTGTAAGTAACTAACAAAAAAACATTCTACAAAAAACTAACAAAAATAACGTTGTTTGGTTACTTTAATGTAAACCCCAGGATTAAAGCCGTTGCGTTAGCACACCGTACTAGTAGAGAATAATAGAAACTATTAGGCCTACAGCGTAGCCGGTCGCTGGGGCAGGCCGGGAGCGGGATGCCGGGAGGCAGGGAGCCTGGGATGGTCGGCGCCGCTGCCGGCACCCTGCTGCGGTGCTGCCCGCAGCCTACGCGTGCGCGGCAGGGCGGGAGCGGGATTCCGGGAGGCGCAGGGAGGCAGGGATGGGCGGCCCCGCTTCGCCCCTGTGTGGCTGCTCGCGAGTAGCCTCCTCCGTGCGGTGCCAAGCCATCGTGCGAGCCTGCGAGCGACGGAGAGGGAGACGGACAGGTGACATGGTGAGGCCGCGCCCTACCTTTGCTCTTGGGCCTTTAGTATTGGGCTGAAAAATACATAGGGTCTGTGGTGTTGTTGGGCCGACGACTAGAGTGTCCTTTGGCAACACAGTGTTGGCCTTGGCTTCAGATACAGGTTAACTTAAATGCCCTTCCATTCCATTCTCAAAAAAAAAAAAAATGCCCTTCCATCCTTGAAAGCATTAAAGAACAATTACATATGTCATTCTTCGTGGAGGTGATTATCCTCATGTGTTGGTCAATCTGGAAGGCAAGGAACGGCCTCATCTTTTAGACAAATTAGCCCTAATCTGTGAAGTTTTTTTTTTTTTTCAAAGGGGAGTTGCAATGGATGACATTGTGTCTAAAAAGAATCTACCAACTTTTTAATCAATGGATTGCCAATGTATCTTAGCTAGAACTTGTATGGCACGAAACAGATGGATGTACGGGACCAGTTTGGCTAGAGCTGGCCCTGGCCCAGAGTAACTCAAAAAAGTGGAAATTTTAGGAATTCTGATTTTTATTTGGAGCGAAATTGCATGCACCATGAATCCATCATCCTTTCCTACAAAAGAATCAATCATTGATTTTTTAAAAAAAAAAAACATGAAAGAGGCTGCTTTCGGCTAGCGTGAGGAATCACGGATTACGAGTGCTCACTAGCGTGCTGCTTTCGGCTTCCAGAGCCCGTAGCTGCAGAGGCCATATGCCTCGTTGATATTCGACGTCCGCGCTTGATAACATAAATAAATAAGTGAATGAAGGAATTATTATCTTTATCTCCGTTCAAAGTCAGATAAGATTGTCAAATCGGGATGGTGTGAAGATACGGCAAAACTTATTTGTGGATTTATTAGCGTATGGAAAAATAGATCTTGAAGATTTCTTGCTCGTGAGCTGCATCACAGAACGTCTATACAGTAGAGTTTGTAAGCCTGTGATATCGCCTCTCCGTGACTGACAATTTTACAAACTTTGTTTTTTGATCAAATGCCACTTTAACGTTGGTAAATTTTTACAATTGTTATTTTATCATGTGATCCAAAGTGATTTTAATACAAAATATGAGTTATGCACGAGCATGATACTAGTGATAACATAAATAAATAAGTGAATGAAGGAATTATTATCTTTATCTCCGTTCAAAGTCAGATAAGAGTGTCAAATCGGAAATTTGCAAGTCAGAGGCCGGACATGAAAGATACAACAGCCTGCATCTCACCTCGTTGAGGCATCTCACCTCAGAATGAGTTCAGGAAACAAAGCCTGTCGCCTCTTACAAAATTCAGCGCTGAAGGCGAGTTCCCATGGAAATTATCCAACAACCCGCTTTTTCCGGAGAGAACCACTTGTTTTTCCCGCGTAATCTCAGAGGAATCAAAATAATTCTTTGGCGATGATTCCTTTTGCTTTGTTTTCCAGTTTTCTTAACGGCAAGCAAGCATAGTGCATAACTGAAAACGGCTATTAATTTATAATTCCCTACAGTTTATCTAGGGAGATGAATGTTGCCCTGCAGTTTCCAACATTAACTCGATCTAGGAACTGAAAACATTCCGTTGGAGAGTTGAAATTCCAGTAGTATAAAATGCCAGCATGGAATCCATGCGAAGCCAGAACAATCTATCTTGTATTGCATTGCGACCCAACAGCACTCAGACGGACCATCGATGTTCTCCGATCGATCCAGCATGAATTTCTACGACATCATGGTGCACGTGATGGCTATCTCGTTGGTGCTTGTTATTATGCTCCAGCATTTACCCGTAACGCAGTGTAAGTCTACAATAGTCGTCAAGGGTAAATACATAGATCTACTGGCTAGTATTATGGTTACTAGTTCCAGATTTTTAAAGTCATTTTAACTTTGTAATGGAGGGAATATTTGAAGATGAACGGCATGTCAGACGGCGTACAGTACTCCTGTTGTGCTGTTGGTTTTGTTAATTCGAACCAAAGCAAAACTAAATATATAGATCTACTCCCTCCGTTCCAAATTGTAGTTCATTTTGGTTTTTCTAGATACATTAATTTTTGTTATGCACCTAGTTATATACTATGTCTAGATACATAAGAAAAGAAATGAATGTATAAAAGCCGAAAGTGAACTACAATTTGGAAACAGAGGAGAAATAAGTAATTAACTTTAGGTGTCACCAAGTTTTATGCATGGCCCAAGTATCACAACACGATAATTTGACATGCCGGACTATTTATATGGACTATAAAATTTAGAATTATCTTTTTTTTCCTTTGGAACACCAGTTAAATTTAATTAACACATACGATGCTCGTATGTCTATGATAATTTTATATATTTATTATCATCTGAAATGTTAATGACCTTAATATATTGTGTCAGGCCGTTATGAGTTACAGCATGCTTCCCATACCACAAGAAGTGACATTTCTACCGCGGTCGATTTCACAACGGGATCATTTCATGAGAACAAAAGTTGGTGTTTATATTTTGTCGCAAGACAAAGTGCGGTCCACCTTTCAAATGGGTAGAGTGCTATTGTTGTCCGAAGAATAATACTAGGTATGGCCAGCTATGTTATGAAACCAGGGAAAAATGCAGGACCAATTGCCCCGAATGCAACCCAAAGTGCCCACCACCTTAGCTGTCCCATGCCAAACACGAAAAAAGGTAGCGACGATGGCGTCCAACAATGGAATCGGCAACCATTAATACTAGTATTTAACAAATACTCCCTCCATATAAGAAAAGAAGCAATTTTTTTATCGGCCAAGGGGGGAGAGGATCCCCCACCTGATTTTCATCGATCATAAGGCCTTGAAGCCTGAGTTTACAAAGCTTTGTTACATACTACTCATATTCATACTCATATTCAGAAGAAAGAAGCAGTTTTGAATAAGGTTTGGATCAAACATTAAGAATATAAATAACGAATAACATTTAAGTCGTTGAGTTGAATTTGAAAATATTGAAAATCATATCAATAGAATTTGTCTTTATAATTATTTTTTAAAAAATATAAAAAATATATAATATAACTTTTCAAAAGCTGGTGGGGGCCTCCCTCTGAAAATTTTTGCTACTATCCTCTAGTTTTTTTCGCATTTTTACTATTGCCGAGTGGTGGACAAAAGGCAGTCAACAAAGCCTTTCAAGTGGCCGACAAATACACTTTCGGCAAAGAGGCTTTACAATTTTTTTTTTTTTTTTGCCTAGTGTGGCAAAGTCTTTTGCTGAGTGCAATTAGGGCTTTGCACTTGTGTGCGCTGATCTACACCATTCTCCTCTTCCATTGCATGTTGCTACACGACAGTTTTTACAGCCAGGTGGCTCCGAAATCGTTCATGCTATCCACGTCGCGCAATAATTCATATTCTATTCACTTGTTGTATGGCATGTTTTTACAACTACGTGGCTCCGAAATCGTCAGACAAAAGAAATGATACAAGAATTACGGCAATTTATTTACTGCTCGTTCTAATTGTCAATGCGCGCGAGAACATGAGCCGGACATGATTATATTATCCTAGTGGCTAGTCATCACTATAGATCCATGCGTGGATTAATTCAAGAGCTGAACATCAGCGCCCGTTAAATTTGAAAACAAAACTTAATTATATAGTAAAAAAATAACAAATCCAAGTGTCGATCATGCAGCTCAAGTCTACTTTATCATGTTTGATATTTAATTCCACGAAGAAGCCGCAAGTCAACTGCTAGAACTAAAATCAAACGTCCCTTGCGCAAGCTCAAATGAACAAGTAATCCCGCTCATTGACTTTGCAACCATGCATCATTGCATCCTATAAATAAATAGCATACAAACCTCTACGTATCATCGTCACACACCTCCTGCTGATGAAGAGGCTCACGTTGGGACAGCAGGAGCCGGAGCCGGGCGTCATCAACGCCGCCCAGGGGGTGATGCTGCTGCTTTCGCGCGCAGCGGCGGCGAGCCGTCGGCCTCGCCGCGCGTATTTGAGTGCAAGACGTGCAGCCGCCGGTTCCCGTCGTTCCAGGCGCTTGGCGGGCACCGCGCGAGTCACAAGCGCCCGCGGGCAGCCGAGGCGACAGCGCCGGCCGCCAAGGTCCGCGCGCACGGCTGCGCGGTGTGCGGCGTTGAGTTCGCGCTCGGGCAGGCGCTGGGAGGCCACATGAGGCGTCACCGCGCCGTGGCCGAGGGCGAGGAGCGGGAAGGCGCTGCTCGCGCCCACGGGCTGGACCTGGACGACGCCGTGGCGGAGCCGGAGGAAGCGAGAGGCCTGCTGGGTCTTGACCTCAACATGGCCCCTTCATGACGGAGCATTTGGGATTTTTTTATTTAATTTTTTGCGAATAGGAGCGTTTGGGATTTCGTGTTCCATTCGTTTTTTCTTGTTTGGTCTGGTCTGGTTTTGCAATTCCGGCGTTCTTTTGTACAAAATCATAGTACGACACGATTGATTTCCTGTGTGTTCCCTTATAGTTGAAAAAAAAATTGATTGATTTGTACATGACACTGCATCTATGTAATAGAACTCTGGTAAAAGAAAACACACAATGTTTCAACATGTATGTACACAACTGGCGGAAAAAATAATAAACTCACCTTCCTAGAGGGTTTCTATATCTAATTGTAGAACACAGAAGGGAGTTTCTATAATTGTAGAACACAACATGTATCGATCCACGCGTGGGTTAATTCAAGAGCTGAACATCAGCTAGCGCCCGTTAATTTTGAAAAAAAAAATCTTAATTTTATAGTCAAAAAAAATCCGAGTGTGTCGATCATGCATCGCAAGTCTACTCTATCATGTTTCGATATTTTAATGCCACGAAGAAGCCGAAATCAACTGCTACAGGCTACAGCTAAGTCGTACGTCCCTTGCCCATGCACGATCAAACAAGTAATCCCCATTCGTTGACTTTGTAACCATATATGCACCCCAGCTTTCACCCTACGAATTCAGCACCAAAAGAGGGCCTACCAGCAGGGCCACGTCGCGCGCTGTTCTCGGCCGTCGGATTGCCCGGACGAACGGTCTAGATCTATCAAGTCCTCGTTGTTTTGCAAAAAGCCCTTATACTTTAGTAGAATCAAACCCAAAGTCCAGGCCAATACTTTGCCCGCTCTCCTCGCACTCTCCCCTTCGCTCTCTCCCTCTCCGACGCGGGCAAGTGACGGCGACGGCGACAGCACATACGCCCTCCTCCTCCTCGTCCTCCTCTTCAGCCCTCCATCGTCTGGATCGCAACGCTCGGCGGTGCTGGTGGATGGCTCATCGCGCGGCGCAGCAGCCCCGGCGTACCGGCCTCAGCTAGGGCGGGCCCCACGCGGAGGCGACGCGGTGGCGCGGTGCACGTCCCTCCTCCCGGCGCGAGCGCCGTCAACCCCGGCCGCGAACCCGCTCGCGGGACTCCTGCACCTCCCTCCTCCTTCGGCGTGGGTACAGGCCCCAGCGGTCCCGGGCATCCTGTCGTGGGCGGAGACGCCAGCGGTGGCTGTGCGGGCGTGGCGACTCCGGCCACCACGGAGCCATCCCGGCGCGGGTGGGGGCTCCAACAGCCGAGGCAAGCCCGGCGCCGCCAGCGGTGCGAGTGCAGGCACGGGCGCGCACATGGCTCGGCAGAGCGCCCATGCTGCCGTGCTAGCCGCGCCCTGCCCCTGCTTCCCGCTTAAGCGAGGCAAGAAGCCGAGCCGCACGGCCGTGTGGATAATGTAGATTTTTCCTGCGTCGCAAGTCCATCCATGGCTTGATCTCCTGATTTGTGCAAAGATGGGGAGCCGGTGCGCGCTTACGGACATCAAGAACCCCGTCAGGGCTGCCTGTAGCCCTGCGCCATCACCAATAAGCCCATGTTGCAGCAATCGTGTGAGTGTCTATTTTCAAGAAAAGACAACGTTGCCAAGCAGCCGACTCATGACAAGGTTAGGACGTGTGCTAGCTGTTCTCTTGCGCTTTGGCGTTTCTTGGAGGCTTTGGTTTGATCGGATATTGCTTCCATTATTCAGGAAACTTCTCACCTTCTTGGAGGCAACCTGAATGTCAACCAATCAAAACTGATTCAGCACCTGGACTTGATCAACAAAAAGAATCAGTCGGTGATGCCACCGTGTTGATATCGACATGGAACTCTACAAGCCATCGACATTGTATTTGCACTTTTGATTGTGCTCTTGCTCAGAAAGGTATGGGTTCACAGAGAAAATAATGTGTTCATTGTCTGACAATGCTTGTCCCTTTTTTGGTAAATAATCTCAAATCATTAATTCTGAACTCTTGGATAATATCTCGAATGTGCAGATGTTTTATCTATAATGTTCTTATAATTGCAAAACTGAATAAATTAGACTGGAAACCTGTAAGGATCAGTATCATAGTTGTGCTGTTTATTCTAATGACAGTGTTCTAATTTCTCATAACTATCTTTAGCTATTATGATTCATATAATAACTCATCTTTGTAGTACTACCCAGTATAATTGTATGGAGCTTTAAAATGTCTCCTGTTTAACTAAGTTAGTTTGTACAGATAGTAATAATTTTCTCATGTGATGCTAGACCTTGACTTTTATCATGTGCTGCATAGCATCACTCAGCATGTGAAATATTTGTTCTTTTGTCAATATGCTCCAAAATAAAATGATACAACTGTGAGTCTGTGACTGATGGTTTGGATGACACTAAAATCAATTAGTAGCCTGTGATTCTTGAGTAATTTATCTCAAACAAATGAATGATTTGTTATAACAAATTTGATACCATATCAAATACTACTCTTAATGGTTTTGTTGCCTGCAGGCTGCAGTACATGTCGTTATTAAGAAATCTCTATGAAGCCATGATGCTCCATGTCTTCTACAAGCACAAAAGTACTATTACCTTGAGAAAATGTTTTGCCCATTAGCTAATACAATTTTTAGTTATAGTTTCTTTCTATGCCCTTAAGTCTTTCAACAGCCATCCCTCACTGTTGATTATCTACATCTTACCACATGTATTTAGTGAAAAGGGGGATACATTACTCTTATAGGAGTTCCAAAACTGCATAAAGCATATTAGATGTTACCATCTGGTGCCTAATGCAAGCTTATTACAATTCATGGGTCTCACTTTCACTTCTCTTGTATAGTAAGAAAGCAACTTGATTGTTTTCATGCACCGTGGGTTTTTACTCGAGGAATTGTTTGATTTTTCTTTATGTTTTCCTTTATGCATTCACAGATACCATGTTTCCCCTACACCTGGATCCAACATATTTATTTGGAGAAATGCCCTAATTTAAAAATAGGTAACATAGAAACACTCATATGAAATTAGATGCTTAATACAACACTCAAAATTGTATATTGTAAATGAATTTATTAGTTCACTTCGCATACATATTTATATATGTTCCTTATTTTTCTTCTCTATGGCAGGGCCAGGTAGCAGTTAGTAAACCAAACAAAAGAATATTTTGGTCTAAGGGGAAAGACAATGTGGACTGCTGCTCTACTGCTTTTGCTTATAGTTGTGAATACAACTTTTGGTTGAAAACACAGCTTATAAGAGATTTACATTTTGAGGAGAAATATTATGTTCACTGTTTCTGCTAAGGCATACTATATTAGTTTGTTCAGTGCCAAGGTTGTAAGGAGTGTGCTTTGTTGACAACCTCTCACCGCCCACAATGTTGCCATAGTTTTTCAGTTAATTAAGAAACTAAACCTTAGCTGAATATTACCAATCTTCAATTATATTTGTTTGTGTATCTGAGCATTTCCCCGTTGGCAACTAACAATGACTATCCTTCTGTTGCATAGAAGAGAGATGTGTTGCCCATGCTTGCTGGATGGATAGGAGATATAGAGGAACTACTGCTCGGCAGAGCAGCTCTTTTAACGCAACATGATCTTTAATATGTATTCTCACTTGCATTTCCTCTTTGGCAACTAACAATAACTATCTTGATGTTGCTACTCCTTGCGCTGCATAGAAGAGAGGTTTAACATGATCCTTTATCTTTGATATGTATTCTCACTTGATGATAATTTGATCCAATCAATTTCTGGCCATCAACATTGTCAACAACACACACTGGCCATAGCGGCAACGCCGCGGGACATTTCTAGTTTATACTAGTCCTATAAATAGCATACAAACATAATTAACAAACCTCTCTCACTGTAGCGCATCATCGTCACACTCACACAGCACAGCAGGCGGCAGCCCATCGACGAGCATTTCCTGACGATGGGAATTAAAAGAACGTATTGTGGTATTTTCATTCCTTGAAACGAACCCTTCCTTGCATCCTTGCACCAACTCGGTGACAATTAATTCGTGGTTGTGTATCCAACCGGCAACGAGTGATACACCTGGATTTATTTAACTACCACAAAATCTAAGCTTATTTATTATCCTCATATTTATTGCACTTTGCTAATGTGGTGTTGATGGGACATTATATTTATGGAAGAGAGACGGAGAAAAATAAGTTTTATTTGGACTCCAAATATACGATATCTAAGATAATAAATAGTTTTAAACTCTATGATAGAGTTTGCATTGTGAGCTAATCCCCACTAAACAAACGAGGCCTTATCAAACCATTGCCATCCAAATAATGCAATGCACCGGACTCTGAATGTGTATCTCTATCTATCTCTATAACTTTGTAATACGTGCTTACTTTTTGAGAGCTAGCTAGGGAGCCATGCGAAGCAACGAGCCTAATCATGAGTTGTTGTCTTTCATTCTTTGCCTCAGGTGGTTCAAGCGCTACAGGCGTCGAGCGTGGCGCGTGGCTGGCGTGCCTGTTGACATGCCCTCAGCCGCCGGGTGTGGCTTAGAGACGGTGGCTGGGGGCACGTGCCCCTAGCACTCGGCGCACCACCGTACATGGAGGCGTGGCGGATCGAGGCGATCCGCATGGGGACCCATTGTGGAGATCGTTGTCGACCTACTCCTTAGGGCGCCGATTCCTACGTCAAAGCCAGGGGAGGAGCTTGAGGACATAGTGGCGCTTAGGAGTCCGATGATTCCAAAGTTCGAGGCACTACTTAACTGGGTCAAGATCGAAGCAACGTAGATGCTAGCTAGGCCAAATGGATAGTGGCAACGCGAGGGAGGGCGCCAAAGGGATAGGGGCAACGTGAGGGAGGGTGGCGAGAGGAGATGCCTAGGAGCAAGAGAAAAGATGTAGATGCTCATACACAGTAGTAGTATTAGAGCAAGCTTAATAATTTAGACTGTTGTTGGCTACAAGCCCATACCAATGTCATATACAGACTTATATAAAGCCAACTCATAACATGTTAGCTATTTGTTAGGTTGCAGTACAGATTCCAATCATTTAATGTTCACCTGGGAGACGGAAGTGGCAGTATCTCGCGCGTCGGGCTGGGAGTATAACTGATCATTTTGCGGGCGCCCGGTTCAATTTGGGGCCAAAAAGCCAGTTATTTCGGGCCAAGAAAATCCCGCCCATAACCGCCCCACTAGACACACGACACGTGACCCTCAATTTTCGGGCGAGATTGGGCAGCCCATTGCATTTTATAGTGTAAAATAGCTAAAATTAGTATTTTTTGGTCGGGCTTGGGTTAAGATTTTTATCGAGCTGGACGCCCGTCCAGTAAGGTATGTGGGCGGGTCAGGCTAGGCTAAAAATGCTCAAGTATAGCTAGGAGGGTTAAATTTTTTTCTCGTAAGCGCCGGCTCCGTGATCTCTCTCGGACGTGGCTAGCTTTTCTGATTATGTGGACTTCTTGCATCTGGCTAAAACTGATTACTATACTTGCTCTTTAAAAACCAAGTACTGCTTTCTTCTTATTCCGCTAATAACGAATATAACTATATAACTATAAAAGTTAAATTTGTAAGCCATGACCATACTAAAGTTTGTCTTCAACTAAATTTGCTATAAAATACATTCCATAATCAATTATACTTCCTCCATCCTAAGTTTCTAAATTTGCTTCTTTAGATATATAGAATTTGCCATGTATTTACACTAGGTCTAGATATATACGTTTAGACTAGGAGTAGTGCTTATTTCAGTATTATAAATAAATATTCGTTTTGTTATATAATTTTGATTTGATCAAACTTTACATCGTTCATTTCACGGACATAGAGAACCATATAGCAAACAAAAGAATCTCTATTTTTTAACACGTGTTAAGACTTAAGTGGGTGCAACACCACCAACCCACACAGCTTATTTTCCCAGGTTCCAAAAGTGCTGCAAGCAAAGGTTACCGCTGTACACTTTGAAATTTCCACAATTATATCAAATCTCTGTAGTAGTGCGTTCATGAGATCAAACCAACCACCCAGTTGTATACGCGCTCGTCGTTATCAGGAATAGAGTTTCCACAATATAACAAGTAATTGTTCTGACTTAACACCCATTTGTCCAAATCACAACAATTGCAATAACTGAAGAAGCACAAGGAGAGAGTAGCTGACAAAAGAATAAAATGATGAAAATTACATGCGTGAAAACGCCACTATCTTGCGGTGCAATGTTCAGGAGCCGCAGCAAGCTGATTTCTGTGCCGCTGCTGCATCAGCTTCCCCTTCAGCCTTGATCTTGATAGTTCGATCCTGCAAGAGAAAACATGCAAGCTAAGGAACTGTGCAAGAGAAAGCAGACGTGTCAAAGGCTCAAAGCTATGGAAAGGGTTGCACCTCAGGCTTGGAATCAGTCTCTGAAAGTCTCTGTTTGATATCCCTTGCTATAGAAAAGAAAACCTGCTCGACATTCAGGTTTGTCTTTGCACTCTGCAACAAATAATAAAAAACAAATTACGCATCAGTTATGGACCTATGGTACAAGAAAGGAATGCCATAGGCAGAAGTTGTGATTTTCACTAACCGTTTCAAAGAACTTTATCCCATATTCGTCAGCGAGAGCTTGCCCCTTTGAAGTGGGGACGGCCTTTACCAAAGAAAATGAGCATTGAATAAGTATAAAACTTAAGAGATCGAATAAAAGTATAGATAATTGTATACCCGTTTGCTTTCATCCATATCAGCTTTATTCCCCACCAGAACTTTGTTCACATTATCTGAAGCATGTTGCTCAATGTTTCTGATCCAATTTCTGATGTCTGCATGTCAGCACCGAAGACAATATTAGAATTCAGAAATTGAATCTGAAGTGATTTATGAAAAAACATTTTAAGTATAAGGGTCAGTACTATTGAAAGATGACTCGTCTGTGACATCATAAACAAGTAAAATGCCCATTGCTCCCCTGTAGTAGGCTGCAAAGAAGAATTGCACAATCACAAACTTCAGCCATAGAGTTTTTGTAAAGGAATCATATTTGCTAAAAGGAAAACAAGCATACCAGTTGTAATAGTGCGGAATCGTTCTTGGCCTGCAGTATCCCAGATCTGCAACTTAATCCGTTTGCCATCCAACTCGACAGTCCTTATCTTGAAGTCAATACTGTTTTCAAAATCCAATGGGTACAATTAACGAATCCATACAAACTTTTACATGTAAAATAATAATTGGCCTACATACCCAATAGTGGTAATGAAGCTAGTGGTGAATGATCCATCTGAAAACCGTAACAGGAGACAACTTTTCCCAACACCTACATAATAAGTACAAAAATTCAGATTGAAATATCAGTTGGGTATACTCAATGACTCTAATTTATAGCAAACCGAAGAAACAATGCCGATATGAGAATGGGCTTTTGGTAGATACATAGAGCAAGATTATTGATGAGCAAATCTGCATATAAGTTCGTGTCACTGTGCAAATTAAGAGCATACAGCGCCACAGCATAAATACTGTCCAGAGGAAAATTATTTTTGCCCCTACTTGTAGACTTCTGTTAATGGGGAGACATTTTCTCTGGTTAGGAGAACACCTACATGGAAATGCAAACAAGGCCAAATAGCGCCAAGCCTTTAATTATCCTTTTCTATTAATAAGGAAAAAACTTCTGAATAACTTTTTTGCCGTACCATTAGTTGATTTCAACTTCCAACTTGAGGTATTGTCAAGTTTATACCTTTGTAAGTATTTAGTGACTGAGGCTATGCATGTGAAGCCCAACAACTCCCTAATCTTGACTCTCAAGCCCTTTATATGGATAGCTGGACTAACTTCGATGCCCTATCTTGATATGTTTATTATGTTGCAGCATTTAAATTTTAAATTGTCGTTTTTGACATGGGATCAAAAATAATGTCAACTATCAAAGCCACCCAGGCCGAACCATAGAGATATGCCCACTGGTTACCAATTGCAACAAGCAGAGGAAGTCAGCGATTTTTAAAGACCTATGTTCCACTTGCACATACTATTAGCATGTGCAATTGATGAGAATAAGAAGCTTTGACAGCGCTAGAGGAATGAAAGTCCCCATAATATTCATGAATTATGGATGCATACTCATCAATCATCAATCTAACTACACCGGCAATTAAATCTCCACACATATTTTCGAAGTGTAACAATATTAAGTGTATATTGCGCACTGCAAGTAGGAGCACAATCACTAGAGAGATATTTTGCAAGTATTTAGTGACAGACCATGCATCTGCAGCCCAACAACTCCCTAATCTCAAGCAAACAGAGCCCTTGGTATGGATTGCTTGATTGACTCGAGGCCCTATCTTGGTGTGCTTATTCGACGCGTCTATTAAATTGTTAATTTGATACATAAAGAATAATAACCTGAACCATCAGTCTATCAAAGGCACATAACCTAAACAACAGAGAGATGCGCCCACTGAACAACAAACATAACAAGCAAAGAAAGCCAGGAGATGAAAACTTGCAAAGATCTATGCTCCCACAGTCCCACTGCATATGCTAGCTGTGCGTGCAATTGCTGAGAATAATAAAGAAGCTTTGACCGTGCTTGCAGAATAAACATCCCGCAAAGCCAAGAGATTGCTCCTACATTCTGAATGCACGGTAACCAATCTAACTACACTGACAATTAAATCTCTGCACTTATTATCAAAATGTAACAATATTACGTGGTATGTTGCGCAGTGCAAGTAGGAACACATTCACTCCAAAACGAGTGCATACTTAGATTCATTCACCCATTCACATTTTGAAGTAACATCAACAGAGGTCGATTTAGGAACCAGATACCAATTGAGACTCCAGATTACGCAAAATACAAAGGATGACCCCCGACGCCACCAAATCTCGCGTAGATCGAGAGAGGGAATAGAGGGACTTTGAGGTCGAATGAACTCACCGCTGTCTCCGATGAGGAGCAGTTTGATGAGGTAGTCGTAGTCGGCTCGAGCCCTCGCCGGCGGCGCTGCCATCACGCTTTACCTCCCAATCCCTAGCACCACCACGGAACCAGATCAGATCGGAAACGCAAACCGACACTAACACGGGGCCGAATGGCGAGCCGAACCAAGCGGGGCGGCCTGTGTGCGGGGGCGGGTGACCTATCGGCGTCGTGTCGCCTCACGGTCACAGGGCCGCGGAGGCAGGCAGGCGGTGGCCGAGGCGTCGCGGTAACGGAGACGGGGCGGAGCACCAGCAGGTTGCCTGGCCCTGGCTCGATCGGAGGAAGGGGATGGAGGCGCTCGCGTGGGGTGGTGGAATTGGTCTGCCTCCGGGCGTACTGTTGTGTCGTGTTCCGGCCCATTATGGCCCAGTTACTTGTTCGGTACTACTGGCCCGTTTGGTACTTGAGTTCGGCTTTAGGTACAGTAGCCGTTCTGTAGTTGATTTGGGCTAATTTGTGGGAAGTCAAGCCCAAACATTGTAAATGGGCCGGGTACGGTGTAGGTATAGCAAAAATACCCAGCCGTAAGAATACTCGACACATCTTGCCTGCACTTGCATGTGTGGCTACACCCGGTGTTTTCAATAATCTCACTGGTCTATCTATGATTGAACAAAAAAAATCCGTAGAATTAAAACAAAAGTTTTTTTTACCTGGCTAGCTCGTGGTCGTCAAAGTGGCTGTCTGTAAAATACGGTCAACGTACGAAGTCCACTGGTTCAAGGCAAAACCCGTTCAAACTCGAGAGTAGTAGGTGCGAAGTCGACATCCATAGCCGACCTGCTCATTACTCATTAGCCAATTAGCCCAGTACCCCACTTGTTGCGTAGGCAATACACTGTCTTCGTCCACTAAACTAGTCATCAAGTAATAAGATATATATAATGACGTGTCATAATCCCTCGAAGGCGCGAGAAATTTCTCGCGCTCCACCACCTGCACGATTTCGAAATCCAAATTTCAAATCCGATGACGCGCGCGCGTCTTGTGCTGGTCACCAGCAATGCAGTCCCGTACGTTCATACTACGTGCTGACAAATTCAATTCCAAAATGCAAACAATTTTCTGTCCAAGTTCACTAGGCTGCGAGTCGTTGTTGTGATGATAGAGGGAGGATTTGGTTCGCCCATAATTGCGCGGGGCAGGCATTGGCCCCATGAAACGAGGAAGCCAAGTGCAGTCGTGTCACTCGGTACAGCACCATGATTAGCCACTAAATTTATTATTCGAACGACCAAAGCGAAGGCGAAGCTGAGGATCGTACGAGCTTGATGAATTGTTTGATTATCGAGAATAAGCAGGTGCGCTCAACGGAGTCGTTCATCTTGTCTCGTGCGTCTGATCCACGACACGAGTAGTTGGTTGCGTAATAATCATCGATTGCCGGCCTGCCCCTGCTCCTGCCCTGCAACGCCCGGCGCCCGGCTTGCCGGCCAGCGGAACGGAACCTGTCGAGTGGACCCAACTAATAAACATTCTCTCGCCGCGGACTCAGATTCAGTGCCTTTACTACGGCGAGGCACGGCGTACCTTGCGGTCGTCTCTCCACCGCCAGATCAAATCCAACGGCTCTCAGCAAATTATCCCATCTTTTAGCTTCTCCCCATGGAAAAGGCAGGAGCGGGAGCGGCGCCTAATTTGCGTGCGCTTTGCGCCGGTCTCCCGCGAGGCTGCGCTGCCGGCCTCCCGCACGTCGCGCCCGGCCTCCCACGCGCCGCGCCGCACCGCCCGCCGGTCGCCGGGCGGGTTCCTTTGCACTGTGCCGCCCATTGCCGGAGGAGCCGAGCCGTCCGGTGACCGCCGATCTGAAGGGCCAAGCTGCGTGAGGACCAGGAGCACTGAGCAGACCAGCCCTTCCGTGGCCTGCAGCAACAAGTAATCATCGACAAGGACCATCTTTGTGAGTTCTTCACTGCCATCAGATTCAGAATAGAGCCGATTCTTAAGTTTTCTGTCTGACTGTAGACCTAATGCTGAGATAATTCTGATTGGTTTACCAAAATCTGTACTAGTCCAGTTACTCTGCAGCTATGTGCCACTAATTGTTTACAATAAATGTTTAGCTTGATAAAAATTACAAATCTACAATCATGTTGTAGTAATATTTTTTTGTAAATTTTGTTCTTTATGACAGAAATTGACAAGGAAAATTCAGTTACATATTGAAGGCAATGGCAGAACTTGACAATGGAACACCTCATGTTGGTTTGAGATTTCGAAATCCAGATGAAGCTTGGTTGTTTTGGGTGTCATATGGGGGTCGTACAGGCTTTGATGTGAGAAAAAGATACAGTAATTGTAGCAAATTTGATGGCAAGGTGACTTCATGCAGATTTGTTTGTGCCAATGAAGGCCATCGAAGGAAAGCGAACAGAGAGCATGCGGTGAAGTGTTTTGAGTGAAACAAGAACAGATCGCAAAAGCACTAATGACAATTACATTGAATCAGTGGAAGGAAACTATGAAGTCAATGATGTTGTCCTTGAACACAATCATCTCCTTCACTTGCCTGAAACTCGACACTTGATGGCATCACAAAGGAAAATTTTCAGAACTACGGGCTTTTGAAATCGAGACTGCCGATGATTCCGGAATTAGGCCAAAAGTTGCCCATGAGTTGGCTATCCGTCAAGTTGGAGGGCCATTTAACCTTAGTTACACTTGTCGTGTGACCGCAAAAAATTATTCTGAGCAAGAGGCAGAGGGAGTTAGCTTTTGGACAGGCTGGTAGCATGTTGAAATATTTTCATGACAAGATCTCTGAAAATCCATCATTCCAATATGCTTTGCAAGTGGATTGTAATGAGCATATAACCAACATACTTTGGGCTGATGCCAAAATGACCCCTTGACTACGCATATTTTGGTGATGTCGTGACATTTGACACTACTTTTGGCACAAATAAAGAATACCGACCATTTGGTGTCTTTCTTGGGCTCAATCATTTTAGAGAAACAACTATTTTTGGTCCGCAATTCTCTTCGATGAAAGCGAAGACTCATTTACATGGCTCTTTGAGACCTTTGTAGCAGACTCACAATGGCAAGCAACCTAGAACTATTTATACGGATCAAGATGCGGCTATGGGAAAAGCAATAAAGAATGTATTCACTGAATCATATCACGGGTTGTGCACATTTCACATAATGCAGAATGCCCTCAAACATTTATGTTGACGGGCCAAGAAGAAGAAGAAGAGAAAGAGGGTCGGGGTGAGAGTGACGGGGAAGATGAAGAACCTAGTGTTCTCTCTCTCGATTTTTAGTGCTTGTATGTTTGGCTATGAGGACAAGGAGTCATTTGAACAAGCATTTGACATTATGAGAACAAAAGTGCACAAGCAAACTTGGTTGGATAGTATCTATAAGGTGAAAGAAAAGTGGGCTGAATGTTATATGAGAGATGTTTTTAGTTTGGGAGTGAGAAGCACACAACTAAGTGAGAGTTTCAACAATGCATTGAAGAACCATTTGAAATCGATTTTGACATCATTCGATTCTTGAGGCACTTTGAGAGGGCAGTGGAAGACAAAAGAACGAAGGAGCTAGAATCTGAATTTGAGGCAAGGAAGAACATACCAAGAAGGCTAATGTGCACTCCTATGTTGGTGCAAGCAAGTAAGGTATACACACCCGTTTATTTTTGAAGCTTTTCAAAGTGAATATGAAAGATCTATGGCTGCATGTACAAGAGCATTAGGAGACAACAAATATCTGTTGCTCGTTGGCGCACTCCATGGTGATCTAAGATTTGAAGAGGAGCGCATGGTAACAGGTGACCTCAGTAAAACCGCATTCTTTGTCAGAGTCGTGGAGTGTTCAATAGGCGGGAATATTATGTGCACATGGTCTCAAAGTTCTTGATTTAATGAATATAAAGATGTTGCCAACACATTACATCTTAAAGAGATGGACTAGAGAAGCGCCAAGACCGGAAGTATTCAAGAC
The DNA here is from genome assembly GCA_015847255.1 of Hyparrhenia diplandra. Lineage (NCBI taxonomy): Eukaryota > Viridiplantae > Streptophyta > Magnoliopsida > Poales > Poaceae > Hyparrhenia > Hyparrhenia diplandra. The sequence continues at coordinate 158,113 of JADLZK010001722.1, forward strand.
AAAGGCAAAGGAAGAAATGTGATAGAAAACCCAAAACTAGAAGCTCAACCGACTCAAGTTTTTGTCTCATAAATTCTACAACATGGCATATAAAAGCTGCAAACTCTCGAATGTTGCTTGTTGCTCGACAATGCTCTTGATAGCCTTTGCACACAAGTTGAGAATAAACTTAATGTATCCGGCTATGCTATGAATGAAAAACCAAAGCAAATGAACAAGAAAAATGCTGACCCAAATGTGAACCAAATAGATGATTTGCTTAGTGCAGCAAAGCTAAAGAAAAAGGAGGTCCAGTCAAAAAATTCGAAGAGAAAGTTGACTTGGTTGGATAAGTTCAAACAAGGGGAAGCGCAAGCAAGCAAAAAATCTGCCAAACCAAAAAAAAAAAGGAACAAAGGTATGTTGCAAACTTACAACCTACAAAATGTATGCTGTTGTCATTCCGATCAAAACTAATTGGTTGAATTTTTTAACAGACCTCAAAACAAAAATGATGTTGTACAACGCCAAGTTGAATTGGAAAATGATGGCAGCAACAGAGATGAAGTTCTGGAGTCTCAAGATTGTAAAGTGTCCTTGGCGATTTTCATCAGCTCATAAGAGCTCCAACTTATGGCGAAAAGAAAACCTTCAGTTCTAGTATGTATAGGATGGTTGGATAGTATTTTGGACAGGACTAACTATAGTCTTTTGAGGCCTTACTTTTGTCTCTTCCGCCTAACTATAGTCTTTTGTGGCCTAATTGTATATCTAAAAAATGGCCTATATAATTTTAGTAGAAGCATATAGTGCTAGTTCAGTAATATCACAACTTGTTTGGGGCACAAAAAAACCTGAAGGTGCTTTGAATGATTTTAAATATGTGCTTGCCCAAATGGCTCTGTTTGAGTGCAAATGTGTGTATTTTTGTCTTCACTGAATGAATACCTATTGTCTCTCAACATAAATCAGTAGCATCAAAATGTGCCATTTCGATTTCCGATTTCAGTACTTCACAAGATCAATATAAGGTCTCTCAATTCACCATATATACCATTACAATCTGGCATGTTTACAGGAAGCAATTTCTGAACTAAAGCTAATTACATTAAGAATGAGCTCTTGAGAAACCATCCTGTCAGCAACTCAGCATGCCTACGCAGTCCATCTCAGGGAAGCAAGGACCTCGGAGGCGAACCAGTGCACGAGGGATTGAGCTCTTGCTGCCTCCGGCCGCTCCCTCCTTGACGATCCAATGGCGATGACAAGGCGCCGGGCGCGGCTCACTCCGTTTCCTAGGCCTCCTCCCGGCGGCCGAGTCCGCAGCCAACGCCGCCCGGCGCTCCGAGCTCGACCGCCGAGCACGGCGTGGTGTGGCCGGGCTGAGGAGGATTGAGGCGGAGGGGGGTGGTGCGTTCCGTCCCGCGAGGGCGGTGGTGCCGGCGCTTCCGGCCGAGGCGGTCCGTGCTGGGCGAGGGCGGCGCCTTGGCCGAGGATGGCGGCGGGCGCGCGTGGAGGCGTGGCGCCCAGCGGCCAGCGCGAGGCGAAGGGAAGGCTAAGCGGCGTAGCTGACAGAGCGGCCGGCCGGCCGGCGGCGCGGCGCGCGACGCATGCACGCGTCTGAGGCGTCGCCCCGTGAGGACTTAAGACGAGAGATGATTTTTGGCCGAGAGCCGTTGGATTTGATCGGCGGTGGAGCGACGGCCGCAAGGTCGCCGTGCCTTGCCGTAGTAAAGCCAGCGAACCGGAGTCCCAAAATTCATCGACGGCTAGCACGGCCAAGATCGGGCGAGCCGTAACTTAAGGGCAGGGTATTCAAGTCAAAAAAATTTGTGTTTTTGTCTAATTAAACAACAGATTATGCGTGTATATGTATATATATTAATGATGTGTATACATATTTGTTGTTTTCACCAAATCTTGGGTATTCATTGGCATACCCAAGAATACCCCTGCCGTCGCCAGTGCACGGCGGCCGTAACAATCGCCGTGGCGCGGGACGGCGGCGGGAGGGGAAAACATCGAGCGGGCTGGCCGGCGGTTCTGTACCATTTCGCGCGGGAATATCACGGGAGACGGGTTCCTACCGCCTTCTTACGCGACGGCGACCTCGACGACCGGCACAATTTTTTTCTGCCTCCCGGTGCTACGCCAAGGCCCACATGGGCACGGGGGCAGTCGCTTTCAACTACCCGCGCCCGCATCGATCCAACATTTGGTTTGCTTTGATTACTCCTACTCCACGTTCGCAAATCGCACGCGCTCTCTAAAACGTGTACGACATCACATACACCGCATTATTTACATGTAACAGAACATGATCGCGTTATTAACATTTAACAGACCTACGGCAACGGTGCTCAGCTTAACCCTAACCACAGGTGGGTCCACACGAGTTAGCCTAGCTAGCCGCCTAACCACGGATCACCACAATAAGCACCGCCACGTCGTCGTCTATTTTGGCCAGTCAAACCAATCACGGATCACCATAACAAGCAGCCAAAACATTCAAAAAACATAACAAGCAGCCAAGACAAAAAGTTTCATAGGCAAGTCCGCAAGTGCGTGCGTGCGTGCGGCGTGGGGGCTGTGGTGGAAGGGGGCCTGAAAAAGGCGGGTGCGGGGCGCCAACCAACCCCGCCGCGGGAGCGGGAGCGGGAGCGCCGCCACCGAACGCGCCCCGCCGGCCTCCCCTTCCTCCCTCCCCCGCCCCGTCCCGTCCGCCCCAGGCGTCGCGACGCTCGCCTCCCCTCCCCGAGAATCCAGCCCTTCCTATCTCCCCGTGGGGCCCCTCCCCTCCCTCCTCTCCTCTCCTCAAATAGGCACGCGGCGGGATCACGATCCGCGCGAGCGGAGCGGAGCCGTGCAGCGGCGTCGAGGGAGGTTCGTCGGTCGGGTTGACTTGACTTGCAGGGGCCGCGGATGGGTGGGACCAGCGCGAGCGGCCGGCGGAGGTGGGTGCGGCGGTCCTGCCGGACGGGGGAGGAGGAGGAGGAGCTGGTGGGGTTGTCAGGCGGACGGTAGCGGCGCCGGCGACCACTGCTCCGCGCGTAACCGAAGGTAACGGTCTGCTCTCCCCGAAATGATAATCTCTGCGGCTTTTTCTGCCCGTGTGTTGATGATTTGTTTCAAACTGCTGGGGATTCGCGCGCGAAATCAATTTTCCGGTTGATTTCGCTTGCTCCTGCTTTGCTTCGCCTCCCTCTTCGCAGCGGTGGGTACTGCTTGCTTCCGCCTCCCTCAGTCCCTCGTCGCAAGCAGTGGTGGCGTGTCCTATGTGCGGAAGCGAGAAGGTTCCCTAATTTGCTTGCATCGTTGGGTTGCTTGTTTGTTTGTCTGTTGCCTCGACAAAACGTCAATTAGTTAGGGAAAATCATGCTAGAGTTAGTGCGACGAAGCTTCTTGCCATTTATTTTCCACACACATGTTTTAATGTCTATATATCTCCGAGAAATACAAACAGGGCAAACATCCCGGAGAAAAAAAAAAAAAAATCGGACAACACAGTTTGACTGAATAATTGGTCGTACCATGTGATTCATGAATTAATCTATTTCCTTTAGGGACAAGAAGTGTAATGGTGTATTTTCGGGTCTGTTTTTAATTACTATGGCGGCAAGTGCATCATGTCTGAATGGTAGTCGTGCAATTTATTTAAGGTAAAAGTCTTAATGATTTGTAGTTGACCCGTTCTTGTTCTACTCCTGACTTGTACTCAGGGTTTGCTCATGTGGACAAACAACGACGTGTTCATGGAGTATTGTCAGATTTCAGATGCAACAGTGGATCAACAGATCATGTAAGGTGTCCATATTCTCACTATTGATGTACCTACAGTTCTATTAGTCCTTGAATTTTGTATTTGTTTTCCTCCATATTCTTCTACAATACAAAGCTTTAATTTGCTAAAATGGGCTCCTTTTTGTTTTCACAGTTCTTACAAAACTATTTTGTTGATACAGCTTTCTTTGGATATCGCGGAATTTAAGCATAAGAGCTCCCAGAGATCGTCTGTTAGATGTCTTCCTAGTGCACAGAGAAATGTAACAGAAATCAGTCACATTCAACATATTGCAACGGGAGTTCAAGTAGATAAGACCTTCAATGATAAAGGATCGTGTCGTGCAAACAGAACTGCTTCAGGAATGCCCACTCGACCTAAATATCATCTCAGCAGTCCCAATAACAATTTGAAGACTCCTCCAGCTGTAAAGAGTTGCATCGAGATGAGTGATTTCAGTTATCAACTGATCAGAAGTGCTAAAAGGTCAGCTTCTCCAAAGATGGGTTTAACCAGCACAAACTGTTCCCTTTCTGAGAAGATGTCTTTGCTACGTCAACCACGGCATGGTGATAATCATCAGAACCAAAAACCGTATCAGTGCTTTGAATCGAAGACACAAAATCATTAATCCTAGAGGAGCAACTGACCTGCTAAAGAAAGATAAGGATGAACACCTTAATTCCTCATTGGAAAGACATTCACAGATTTTGTTAAACAATGCGTTGATTCGAGAAAAGCAACTGTGCTGTTCAGATATACTCAATCAAAAAGGACCTGAACAGACATGGAGCTCCACTTACAGTGAATCTGAGAAGATATTAGGTTTTTCCTCCAATGACAGTATTGATGATCTGCAAGTATCGTCTTCAAGTGACACTAGTGATAGCTCCAACTTATCATCTCTGGGTGTGCTAGCTAGTGATCAATGGAATATGACCTTCAAGAAGGTATATACTAGAATTTATGAACGCTAATTTACTTGATATTTCAAATTGAAGATGCTTGTATGGTTTCTTGATTTTGTAGAATCTGAAAGAATATTTAGATTTTTATTATCACCATGGTATCTTGCCTTTTCTTCTTTCAAACTTAAACCAAACATAATTTAATGTAGTACAACCGATGGACATGTTTATTTGGTTTGCTTTCCTTCAACATGTATGATAGGAAGTTTGAGCTCATGATACCTTTGACAGGGATACTACCCTCACGCTGCATGCCTAGACTCTACATTTGCCATCTACCCTAAAGAGATAGGGCAGGCTAGCCCAATATCTGTTCTTCAACCTTTATCTGAAGATTGTTCTGATTCTGAAAACATCAGGCGAGAGGCTGCAGATCCATATGGTTAGTGATTATGCCTCGGTACATATCTATATTGGCTATTCTGGACTTCTTATATTTTCTATTTATGTTTTAAGAGGCTATTGGCTATTCTGGACTTCTTATATTTTCTATTTATGTTTTAATTCTATGGTCTTGTACTCTTGTTCGTTTAGATCTCCAACTGAGACTTGAGCTTGGCACATTTGCATCAACAGAGACTGCTGTGAAGGCAAGTAGCATTGTCGAACTAGTGATTGTTTATCCTCTGATGAAGTGGAGCTGAGTGACGAGAAACCCATACAGCTGGTTGAAGATATTCTTGAAGGATTTGAAGATGATGAGGAAAGGGAATTCTCTTACTTGCTGGATATACTGATTGCTTCTGGAATTCAAGGAACTTCCGAGGATCAAATGTACAAGGTGTGTCAGTCTCTCGACTGTCCTGCTGGTGAGGATGTATTTGAGAAGCTGAAAAAAGAAGTACATCAAAGTTGTTCAGTGGTCAAGATCAGACAGGAAGCTTTTATTCGATATGGTCAACACAATACTATCACAAATCCTTGCCCCATGCTTGAACATGCAACCTTGGGTCAATACTACTAGGAGTTTGGCTCCACTTTGGGGCTCAGAGGGTCTCTTGGAGAAAGTCTTGCAGGTGCTAGTTCAGAGACGGGAACAGCTTGCACCCAGTGAGACCAAGCCAGAGAAGAAAGGATTTGATCCGAAGTGGCCAGATTTAGCAGACTGCATTGACAGGACTGGAAGGGACATTGAGAGAATGATAAAAGATGATCTGTTGGAAGAGCTGGCTCGTGAGCTTCTGTTCAGTTAGGTTTCCACGGCCGTAGTATGGTTTATTATAGCAGTACAGATCCCTTGTTTTCTTATTTAGTTTTAGTCAGTTGTAATTGTTCCTTTGGTCTCTATCCCTACGATCAGTGTTATTTTTTCCCTTATTAAAGCAGTGGTTGACAGGTTTTTTTTTGTCTAGTCGCCGTGCTTCCGTTGGTATTAGAGACGTGAGTTCTATTGGATTAGGGGATCTTTGTAGGAAAATTCTTTTCTGCCTCGAAAAAAGGTACATTTTGAAGCGAGGTTTGTAAGAATAGAAGTCTTTTCTGTTGGGTTTTTACGGCTGTGAGAGTTCAAGTCTGTAAATGAGGGCAAATTGTAGTCCCCAGATATTTGTATTTATATTGTTCTTGAAAGGAGGAATAAGCGGCTTGTTCTTTTGGTCTGTGGATATCATAGTAGCTTACATACATTGTAGTCCAGAAATGCCCTGGGTGGGATCTGCTCCACCGTGAGACAACTCGGACAGAGCTTTTTTGCGCCTCCACGGTGGTGACCGTGGGAAAATGAGACAAAGCTGGGTTTTTGGCACCTCCATAGGCTGATGGTCGATCACCAATTGCGTCCGTCTTGTACCCCTGGCATGGAGAAAAATCAAAAAGTGAAAGATGAGCTGCTGCATATGAATTGGATCAGAGGATTACGATGAATGGAATTTGTACAACAAATGGCCGAGTTAAGACGATGCAATTCTATGGAAATGGATAAATAATGGAACATATACTGCAAAATCGGCGTATATCTTGCAGTCTATGTCCCCATTCAAATCCAAAGCCATATTGCAGGCCGTGTGATCAACAGACTAAAAAAGAATTGGCCCCGCAACCGAGGGAAAGCACTTTTTTTTTTTTTGGCTTGGCTACCAATACTGGCAAAGATCTATCTCCTGAAAAAGAATTGGCCCTGCAACCCAGGTGATTCAGACTGAAACAACCCTTCATCTTTGCGTCATATGCCCTTTTGCTTTGCAAGTATGGTTCCTGGTAAAATTGGATTGGTGACTCTATCAGGCATGAATGGTCAATGTCATGACCTAAGTGTGTGTATGCTTGGCCTATTGGGTTGGGCCTTGGCCAGTAGGTGTGTGTGCCCGTCGGCAGATATATGCCATGGTCTGTAATCGAAATGGGCATCGAACAGAACACGAACCCGAACCTGAACCTGAACGTTGTCGTCTTCTACCTTCGAATCAGGAACCTGTCGTTCAAATTACCCTTATAATTGCTATTCATAGTGAAGGATCGTGACAATCCAGTAGAGACTTGCACACACTACAAGAATTGTAGCCGTGCTTCTCCCATGGCTCTATACATATGCTAAATATACAGAAGTTGTATCAAACAAGATAGTGTACAAAAAAGAACAAGATACTGAGACAGGGTCACCTCCCGACGAACAAAAAAGAACAAAAAGAAAAGCTAACAAGATACTGTGCATGCCAACAGTACAACATCATTACGTCATTATTCCGACACCGAACAAAAAGAAAAGCTAACATGCTGATTTAGATAGTAAAAAAGATCGGTGAGGTTCGGGTTCATTCATTCTCTTGGAATCTCAACTGCGAAAGCCCTTCTATTCATAGAGTATACTGTAGTTTCTCTTAACAGTGACCGGTAGCTCCACCTACCCGCAGGACGGCAGGACTTGATACCCGATTGGACACGTCATGGCATCTGGCCAACTACCACTACATATGCCCTCGGAAGCATAAGCATATTACAAAGTTACCACAATGACGTCACACTAGAGCTATGCTGACCCACCAGGGCTACCGTGGCTATCGTTAAGAATTCCTCAATTAGAGGAATGATGGGTTAAGTATCATATGAGCCTTGAAGACTATCATATATGCCCTGATGACTATATCTATATAAAGAGACTATGTGTGTACATATGATGACTAATGAAGAGATGACTCCCCTCATACATCTGTCTCCTGTGATTTCTTCTTGGGATTGGACAAGGGAAACATGATTTATCTTCAACCTCTACACGTCTCTCTCTTGGATCAGGAACGGAAAAACGGATCTGGCAATCCGTGAACAGGTCGATTCTCAACACGTTATGCCATGCGTCGGATTATCGGATGATCCCTTTGTAGGGATGAGAAATGGCCGGGTTGATCGGCTGGTCAAGTGGAGTAATAAAGTTGTATATATACAATAGAGTTAGTGAGTAGTAACAGGGATTAGCAATGCTAGGTATACCTTTTACTTGTTAAGATTGATTGTTGTTGTTTTTCTTATATTATTCCTCAAACAAATCTGAGCCATTGATTGTTGTTGTTTTTCTTATATTATTCAATTGATTAATTAACCTGAAAAATAAAAAAAAAGATTTTAAATCTCCAAATCACGGTAGGCACATGAATGGGCTCATGGCCCTTCCTATTTTTTGTTCCTTTGCATGCATCTTGTTTTTTTTCCTTTGCATGCAAAGTGACGTGCAAACCCATCAACAAGAGACGACCCCGCAGCAAAAAAAAGATTAGTACATGACACGTTAATTTTAGCAATGAGTTTTGGCAATCTAAAGTATATTACGATAACATATTACATTGTTGAACGTGTGCCAATACGATTAAAACTATGTTACATGATCGATTGAGATGATATTTTTAAAAGCATCACTCTAGCTGTCATGTAAGAAAAACAAAGATTACACCAAAGTACCGAAAGTTGTCACGGACCTCATATATTGGTATTATTTAGTTTGCACCAAAGATTACATATTTTTCCCCACCAACACATATTATAAAAAGAAGTTAAATAATAAAGCACGATGGTACACATGTATGCACATATCATCACGTTCTAAAAACGCACCTGTATATATCATGTTCAAAATGTTTACCATAATACACACACCTTTGTCACGTAAATAAAAAGTCTTTGCTAACTCTCCAGCACGTTCAAGAAAAAGTCAACACTAAACTTTCCAAAAGAAATTGACAGCATATTTGGACACTTCACTTCCTTCCAGAATCAGAAATAATTAAATATATAATATTATTATTACCTCCTATAAAGTAATATGTGGTAAAAGACGTCTAGATTGACGGCCCACGGTTATTTGGAACTACCATAGCAAAAACCCGACTTATAGAACCGTTCAATCGCCACGTAACAATTTTATATAAGTTCTTTTCACTTTTTTTATTGTAAATAAACACGTTTGGTAGTACCTTTATGTTTCAAAGTCTTGGTTTGATGTGTTGTCAAAAAAAGTCTTGGTTTGATGCAAGTATAATAATTTTAATATATGATTACAATATACTTTTTAATATTATATGTTTTTTTTTTATCTAGACTAGACTAGAAATATAGCAAGCAGATATTTTGGACGCACGGGGACTCAAGATCGTGGCATGCCTGCAAATTAAGCCACAAGTGGTGGCACACTAAATTTCTTTGCTTATTATGACGATTGTTCAAGTGTCGCTTGCCCAACTAACCCCTCCGTTCTTTGCTCTCGCCGTCGGCTGTCCCTCCATATTTATCCCCAACAACCCCGCCCTGCCCCATACCATACACAGCCACCAGGGCTCAGGCGCCTCGCTCTTCCTCGGCGGCGCAGGTGCGTCCGGTTCCCTCGCGGCGTGCGAAAAATGGCCGTGCCGGAGGTGGTGGTCGAAGGCGTCGTCTTCCCGCCGGTGGCCAGCCCGCCGGGCTCCGCCGCCTCGCACTTCCTCGGCGGCGCAGGTGCGTTGCGTTGAGATCACGTTCCTTCCGTGGCAGTCTGTAGATCTATCTCTGGTTTCCGTAGGACACAAAAGGGAGGGAACTGTAGTTGGTGGTGCAGAGCATGGCATGGCAGCTAAACTTCCGGTTGAACATTCTTGGCTTGTCATGCAGGCGTGCGAGGCCTCGAGATCGGAGGCAACTTCATCAAGTTCACGGCCATCGGCGTGTACCTGGAGGACGCGGCGGTGTCCGCGCTGGCCAAGAACTGGGCCGGCAAGACCGCCGACGAGCTCGCGTCCGACGCCGCCTTCTTCCGCGACGTCGTCACGGGTGAGTGAATGAGCTGCTGAGTGCGTGAGAAGGTGCCTCGTTCTTGGCTTGATGGGTACGTCGTGCCGCCTTTGTACGTGTTGTGTGTTTGTCTCAGGCGACTTCGAGAAGTTCACGCGGGTGACGATGATCCTTCCGCTCACGGGCGAGCAGTACGCGGACAAAGTGACGGAGAACTGCGTGGCGTACTGGAAGGCCACCGGCGTGTACACGGACGCCGAGGGCGTCGCCGTGGAAAAGTTCAAGGAGGTGTTCAAGCCCGAGACGTTCCCACCGGGCGCCTCCATCCTCTTCACGCACTCCCCGCCGGAGTCCTCACCGTCAGTACCCTCCCTACCCACCCGTACCGATCAATCTGCTACTCCCTCCGTTATTTTGTTAGGACTTAAAGATAAAGATACTTAATTATTAATTAATTTATTTTATTATTTACATAAATATATCAATCTGCTAGTAGATGTTTCTCTTTTTTTTTCTTTTATTTCCGTGCGAAATGGGATAGATGGTGACACGTACCAACACTGATGTCCTGTCTGCTGCGATCCTTCGATCCAGGTCGCTTTCTCCAAGGACTCCTCGGTGCCGGCGACCGGCGCCGCGGCGATCGAGAACAAGCCTCTCTGCGAGGCCGTGCTGGAGTCCATCATCGGGGAGCACGGCGTGTCGCCTGCTGCGAAGCTGAGCCTCGCGGCGAGGGTGTCGGAACTTCTCACCAAGGGGACCGCCGCGGCCACCGCCGACGCGCCGAAGGCGGAGCCCGCCTCGGTCACCGTCTGAGCGAGCGAGCGGTCGATCGTACCGTATCGTGAGGACAATGAGGACCAAACCAGCGATCAGATCGTCAGTTGGGCGGCATGGCATCTCGTATCTGCCGTACTTGCGTGCTCCGAAAAGATGCCGCGCCGGTGCATGTGTGCATCTATCGCGTCGCGTCTTGTCTGTCCGTCTCCGTGCTGTGGCGTCGTGTTTTACCTTTCTGGATGTGTCGTTACCTGTTGGTCGTCTGGGTAACATTTGAATAAAAAACCGCGGATATGTTGCACCCCTAATCAATTGACTCAACCAGAGACTTTTATTTTTCCCTAAAAGGAAAAATTCAAAGACTTTAAAGATTGCTTACTAATCAAAAATTGATTCCCTTGAGACTCTTTATTCACACGGCAAGTCAGAGTTTTTATTGGAGATGTAACTTTTTTAATTGTTTTTTTAGTTGTGCCAATGTTGTCAGGTGAACGTAGGTCTTACTTGTATCACTGTCTATAATTATAATAATTATAACCTGATGCATCCGGAAATATATTTTCCATTATTAAAAATATCAGAAGTTTTGTGTCTTTTAGGTGCTTTATCTTATAACGCATGTTGTACGACATTTATTTTTAGCAAATTGGCCTATCTCTCCAGCACAACATAAATTTCGACTTAGAAGTTTTGTAAATTAATGTAGTATGCATAATTAATCAAAATTGATTGCCTTGACACTCTTTATTCTGATGGCCGAGCTCCTGTAATAGGCGCTCAAGTTTGAAAGCATCTGAATATTTCAAGAATATTTTCAGTGTTATTCCAGCATCAAATTGTTTAACTAAAACCAGGGGAAGAAATTCGTCAACTTTGGAAGAATTCCCGTTCTTAATTGATCAATTTGTCCTTATGTACTAATGAAATTGACAACATTGTAGATCATCACATATATAATACAGCTTGTTTCACTATCCTACTGCCTCCTGTATTTCCATTTCCCCCCAAACATTTACAAGATTACTGGGCTAAAAAAATATTTGCTCATGAAAGAATCAGGCTTTAGGTAGGAAGCATCCGATTTGATTCTCCTTCATTAGTACCACTAGAACTGGAATTGAATTTGCTTCCCCCAGGTGTGTTCATGCGAGCCTGCCGCTTTGTCACAACGATGGGGTTCTTCTCTTCCTCGTCCATGGCGACAACCTTATATATATCATTTTTCTGGAAGACTGGATGCACATAAGCACCCTTTAGGTACTCTCTTAAATTTAAAGTCGGATCACGCGCCCGTTCCAATGTGTCCTTTACCATAGCATCCTGCCAAATAGAGGCATATGGCAACTTATGTTAGAATAGGTCCCATTTTTTTATGATTTTGGTACTATTAGAGCTTAACACTGATTTATTATAACACTATTTCGGATATATTTGTGAGCTAATATTTTGATCTTACCTGCAAGGGAAACTTCACATACGCTGGCTCAAATCGGCCCTTGCAAACATAGTGGAACCATATGGAAAGGACAGGAAGTGGGAGAAGGGCAACGGTGGACTTCTCTGCTTCCTGTGTACTCAGAAGTCCCAGTAGGAGGATTTGTGATACTATCAGCGCAATGATTAGTCGCATGTGCACATCTGGCCAGAATTGTGCACCACTTTCGTAGTGTTGACTATATACGTTAATTATCTTGCAAAAAAGGGAGAATTATATTATGGGCCCATGTAAGAGAAGAACGATAATAGAACATGGTACTTGAAGTATCAAATGAAATATTAGCACTCTAAAAAAATGAAATATTGGCAAATTCATAGCAAAAGTTGTTGTTCTTTATGGAAAGTGAATAAGATTCAAATTCAAACAAACATAATGGTGGTTTAAATGAAAATAGAGTAGTACCTGATGTCTGAAAACAAGATATGCAAGGCTGAAGAACACTATGATGAAGGGAAGAAGCATGGGTGTGACAACTGCATATACAAGCCCAAGCAGAAAATACAGCTGTAATCGTGGTTCTGAGTTGTAAAAATCCAGGCTTCCAGGATCCATGGCCTGCTCGCGGTCATGCTCTGTTCTGACCAAGAAAGCATTCTTTATATGAAATATGACTAATGCCTTCAACCGAAGAACTTCAGCAGCTATACCAGACCAGCCATCAACCATTATGTATGTCATGAAAAATGTTGCCTTCATAGGAATGGACTCTCCAATAACCTCTGGAATTCTTGAGGTGACACAAGTGAAAATGACAGAGTAAGCTAATGCATTTGTTAGGTAGAATAACAAATTTGACCAAAACTATCATAATGCAAGAAATGATTTTTTTTAATTCAGCGTACTTATTAGCAGACTGATGGATGAAGTTGTCTAGTTGTTGGAATGTTGTTCCAGTTATTACACTCCCCAAGAACACATTTACGAAAAGGAAAATGTAGTACTTCATTGCTGTTCTCCTGTCCAATCCAGAGAGCGATGTGTGTCCTTCAATCTTGCTCATGGCCATTAGAATTGTTGGGAGAAGTATAAGAAAGATTTTCAATACGATTCCTGGCAAGAAGCCTTGGATAACTGGCGCTAGGGAATTTCTGCATGGCATTTGCACAATAGAATTGAGATCCATTAGACAATAATTATCTTGTAAACAATTTACCACACAAAAAGGTGTTGGATTTTATGTATTATTCATTCCAAGGAAAATACCTTTGTAAATCGACAAATAATATTTTCTTCAAGCGAACATAATTGCAACATTCAATAATTCAAGATACCATATTTGCATCTAAAGGTAGAATGCGATTATAACTTAATAGCTTACTATACCAATAAGGTTAGGTCCAATCTGCTTCCTAGAAGTGGTAGCCAAAGCTAATTACTTATAATCAAAAGCTACCCAGACAAGCATTGAGTCAAATGATTTAGCAAGAATGCATTAAAATCACAAAATCTACATCAGAGGCTCTGCTAAAGCTCTGAAGCTCTTTAAACTGATGCCTACTAATAGATTTCAAACATTGACTGTATTATTTTAAAATAAGCCCACTATTGTGGCAAAAACCAAACAAGCCCACTTTGCCTTCAAAAATAAAAAATTCCCACTAGGACACCATATTGATAAATGATAATGAGTCACTAAAGTCAGCATGACAATAGATAGTTTGCAAGATTGTAGGAGTAAGTGCAATTTACAAGTACAATAGCATGCCAAGAATGCTTTTTCATGATACTTAACTGTAAACTAATGAATATTAACACTCACCTTTCTATTATAGGTTTCAAGAAAGGAAGCACCTTCTCGATATCATCTAGGTTTGCCAACGATTGGACAATAGCAATTGGTATCATGAAGAAAAAGGTCAGAAAGAAGAAGACAACAGCTACAATAAGCCTCCTAACTGAGAGCTCAACAAAAGGGATTGAGAGATTAGCCCAGAAAACATCACGAGGTTCTGGAGCCCAGTCAGTTAACCACACGGTGGGATTACTTGTCTGCTGTGTTTGAGCACAAACAGCAGCCCCCACTGTGTTTTGAAAGACACAAATGCTGCTGGCATGATATAGTTTGGATCAGTGATCACCTTTTGCCTCTCCTCATCCTCCTGCGATGCATGTGAAAATGTTGTATAAATGCTACCAAGTAAATTGGTTGTAGAATTGAAGGAAGCAAGAGGGTTCCTGACAGACTGACGATAGTATCAACTGATGAAGAGGTGGTTGTTGCTTTAATATACCTGTTTACATAAATTCTCAATTTCTTTTTATTAGTATTCTATAGCATCCACCCTTTGTCCCCAAAGACCCCACAGTCCTGTCTGTAAGAAATTTACTGGAGTCATACCACTTGCAATCTTTTATGAATCCATTGAAATAGCATTTTAGATGACAAAAGTCGATTCAGTGCAAGAAAATGTATGAAATAGATAAGTTGTACCTTTATTTTTGGCCTTTTTGCAGGGTTTTTAGCATGCTTGTTTTCGTAGTAGATTAACCAGTTTTGCAGGCCTTTTTTCTTCTCAACCAAGCCAGAAAGGTGGTTTGCATTGTATACAATCTGTTGACCAGATTTATAAAGTTACTCTAGAAGCAAAATTTGAACTGGAATGGGCATGTGATCTCTCCAAAAAAAGAACAAGACAGGAAAAGAAGTAACTCTTTCTGCATGAGTTGAAGAGTTAAGAAGTACAATCAAAGAAAAAATTAAAAAAATACAAACAATTATTTATTTATTTTCTAATTGCCTGATCATATAAATCATCATGACAGTACTACAATACACATAATCAAATGAAAAGTAGAACCTGGTGACTAAGGTAATGATCCCGGTGATTCACAACAAAGAAGTGCTCAACGTGCTCACTAATTGTTTCATCTGGGTCTGGAGGTACATTTCGCACAAGAACCTAAATGAATAGGAAAAGGGTCAGGACATAGGAGTGGAAATTAGGAAATTTTACAGTTCAACAAGTTTCCTGAAATAAATAATGTTTTTATTGAAAACGACGCGAACTTAACAAATAAATACAGTAAAACTAATACGTTTATTAAAATTGTAAGGATAGAACATTTACTGTGTATTGATCAGGTCGACGATTTTGATTAGCAAGAAAGCATAATCTCATTGTTGTCACAACCTTATACTCGTGATATAACACAAAGAATGTCCAAAATGTAAACACATAGGACATCGCTATGTGTGCCCAAAACCTATGAAAATAGTTCAAGAATTCAGTAGATGTATCTTTTCCCTCAAAAAGACAAAAAAAAAAAAAAAGAGAAAATTTATCAGACTGTGTGAAGTCATAGGGGAAATGAAAGAATATATCAATCCTCAACTACATAAATGTACAGATGTTTGATTTTTTAAAAAAAATATCATAAATGATTGTGTTTCTTTTGATCATAATATTACAAATTGCAGTCAATCTTTTTTGTGTTCTAATTAAGACTATGCTAATCTCCAACAAGACTAAGAAAATGGATATTAGATATTTAAAAATGAGAGGTTAGAACAAGCCCAATCCAAATGCAGTGTATCATGCAGCACAAAACTATCTCGATAAAAAAGAGGCACGCTCAATTCTAGCACTGCAAGATGCACTAAACAACACATATCATAAGCAAGTATTAGAATAAGTTCAAACCTTTTTGAACCTTTTCCTAGATTTGATATTGAAAGCTTGTCAATTTTGTAATAAGTTAGTCCCTTTTCATTTGTCAGTGTTCCACTAGTCCAATTGACATGAACTAGAACAACAAATGCTAGCAACGCAATTGGCGCAAATATTTTCAAACTGCAAATGAAGAACATAATTCAGCATCAGGAAATATAATGTACTAATGCTATAAATATATTGGTTTTCCAGTGTATACATATGTTCCAACAAGTCAAATGATCATGTTCTAACATCAAGCTGGAAGTCTAACTAATTATTTTTAATTTAAAAGACATGAAACTAAAAACAATTGTGCAATGTGAAAATTGATAAAGAGGAATATCATGCTCACCCAAGAAGATAAATGCGGACATATACCGCAGAGTCTAGTCCCGCATGCTCAATAAGTTCAGGTTCAGGCATTTGCAGTGCTGCAGGCATCCAGTTTAGAAACTGGATGTATGTTGACAAATTTGCATTCACAAACTTCGAGAAGACAGTTCCTCCCAATTGCCTTGGGCTGCTTCTTGTCCCTTTGAGGTACCATTTTGGAAAGTATACTCGATCGTTAATAGGCTGTATCCTGAGAACAGCAAATGCAAGAAGGAAACCCACTGCAGATAGTATGTTTAGTCCCGCAGAAACTCCAATGTCAGTGAGGGAACCCATATTTCTATTATGGGATTCACTCCTGAATAAGCATCATAGAGTATTATTAGCAAGCTGTTGAAGCAAAGGCTGCAAATAAACAAAGAAACAGTCAAGAGAAGTAGGACATTGATACGTTTGCAATAATAAATCTAGGCCATAGATTTGGTAACACAACAATAGTGTTGGTGTGTGTATGTAATATA
>JADLZK010001723.1:0-10276 GCA_015847255.1 Hyparrhenia diplandra
AATTCCTAGATCAACATCATCATATGCCTCAATTCCTATGAGACATCAAGTTCACTCACAACACATAGAGGGCGAATCTATTCATATGGAAGACATTTCTATACCCTCTCCCACTATACCCATAGATGTCTCATCAAAATTTGTTGCCAATCCTGTGGGAGAGCTTGAGACGATCTCCGCAATAACCATTTCTTATCCATGTTTTGCGGATGATTTGAACTTTCATGAGAAAGAAAGTGCTCCCCCACAAACAGGAGATTTCATAGACGAGCATGGAAGTTATTTCCTAAACACTCCATCCATTCCATGCTCATATGAAAACTCTCGAGTCGATCCATAACATAGCCACCACTTGCAAAATCTACAACCCCTATGTTCTCTCGTCCATAAAAACTTTGAAAGGGTTGTTGTAGTTGCTTTTGTCTATCACAAATTTTGCAAATTTCATGGTGTCTTGGCATGAGTTCTACGGATCAGCAACAAAGGTTGGTGTTGGAGGGGAAACCACATCACCAACATTGGATTCATTTCAAAGGTTTCCCAAAGACGAGCTTTTCGTCTTTAAATAAAAGCACTTGGGGAGATAACCCGTGATGTTGTCTTTTACATTTGAAAAAAAAAAAAACTTTTCTTATTAATAAAAAGCAAGAACATGTTATCAAGTTAGTATGCACCTTTAGGTATTCTTGTCGCTAACCATTTTAGGTGGAGACCAAGAAGAACAAAGGAGCATGCGATGCTCGAAAACATGGGGCTACATCAACAATAAACTTTGATGCTCTTGATTGATGGAACACACTCAAAAGGAGGCCCCGAGTTGCATACTTGACTTTTACACAAAAAAGTTCAAGTGCGGGGGAGGAAGGGGTGTAAGTCCCGAGTTCCACACACACCAAGGGGTCATTCAAAAAAAAAGAGAATAAAAGATGATGTCAGCCCTAGCCTTGCTAAAAAAACAAAGAAAAAAAATGGAAAAAAAAAAAAAAAGTAATATAATAAAAAGAGAGAGAAGGAGGATTCTCCTTGGGGCCTTTGCTATCATCAAAGCTTATGATCTATACAAACCATACATGTGTGGCTCAAAGCATTGATGATTGCCTGAGTTGGATCATGTGCGACAAATCAACCGTTGTAGCAACTTCAAAACTCCATCCACATATCTTTGCCCGGTACAGATACTCGGGTATGCAAAGGTAATAAATGTTCACCAACACTTTTGCCCATATTTGTCTCCGTGAACATAATCATTCAAATTCATGCTTCTCTTGTTTATGTCATATGCTATGGTTTGGATGCATCGCAATTCCATACATCTATAGGTCTTTTAAATTTAGCATGGTGCTTAGGTTAAAATGGCTTTCCTTAATCAAAAAATTTGACATGGTGTTGAATCTTGGTTAATGAACCATGAGTATTTATTTTCATAATCAATGAGAAGTAATCAATGATGGAGATAAATCAAGACTATGTTTATGTTGCAAACTTTACCTTGGTCTTGCTTGAGCTCGAATGAAAGTTGGATGAACATGTTTGATAATAACAAAATAAATAAATAAATTTGTTTTGCATAATAAACTTGTTTTAATTTAGTCTTGTTTCAAAATAAAGATATGGCCTCTCTCTCTCAAAAAAAAATATATATATAAATAAAAATGATTTTTAAAAAATCGTGCTTCCCTTCGGGTATTCTCTATCACTAACATTTCTGAGGAACGAAGGGTGAACGTTATCGAAGAACAAAAGTACCAACCCACATCATAAACTGGTGGAGGATCATGTACACAACTTGGTTTGATCATTTTCTCCTCACCTGTTCATGTGCATGCTCCCGGTTCCACAATTGTTTAAACCTGCAAAAAAAAAAAAAATTAAAAAAGAACCAAGTTCCACACTTTGATTTAAAATTTGAAATTAAATATGAGTATAGTTTTTTTGAAGTATGGCCTGCATAAATTTTGTTCCTTCCATATCCTTAGTGCTTGTGGGTAAAATATCATATAGAAAAAAAACATATTGCCTAAGTTGTTGTGAAGTGAGATATGGCATTGGCATGGAAATCCAACCTTTTCCTTTTGAAGTACTTGGAGAATTTTCCTTTTGACAAAATGCTAAAACTCATAGTTTCACATACTCCTCAATGGTGAGAAAAATTCCTACCAAAGGCCAAATATATCATGTTACATTCTCAAACCCTTCTACATATGCTACTTGTTATTGCATTGAGCTCTGTCAAACTTTGTTGACCCGTGTTGAGAAATTTATCATGCCCTTAAATCAAGATCACGTACATGCCACCAGACTACTCCTACATTGGGAGTAGGTGCAAAACATGCCTTCCATATAGTTTCACCAAAAAAATGTTCTACCCCTACACTGGGAGTGAGCAAAAATATCCTTGTTAGGTTCTTTCAAAATAAATGCTCCAAATACTTGTTCATATCTCTCTCTCAAAAGTTTGTGAAAAGAGACATGAGGCTATCATCAAAAAAAAAAAAAAGAAAGAAAGAGAAAGAAAGAAAAAAAAGAAGAAGAGAAAGAGAAATGAAAAAAAAAGAAATTAGAAAAGAAAAGAAATAAAAGATGAGAATAAAAGATAGCCTATGTTCTCACAAATATTTCCTCCAAAGTCTCAATAAAGAGAGTGATATTTCAAGGAGCATAGTAGAAATAGGTTAACCACTATATATCTATCATATTTCTACACACTTGCACATCTTGATTTGATTGCATGAAATTTTTCTCCATGGATCCATTGATTGACCGAGCAAAATATGTGATACAAGGATGCCCACAAAATTTTCCTACCTGAGCTCCACATAAGCCTTTTAGAAGTAGGAAGAAAGAGAAGGCAATGCTAACAATGCCTTGGTGAGGAAATATACACTTTGAGTGATTCGAGAGTACCATTTGAGGAGTACTTGTGAACTATGCTTTATTTTCAAAAGATTACAAAAAAAACCTCCAAGCTACTAGATGCGAAAATGGGATGAGATGACTTTGTTTCAGAGTTGTTCCCTTTCTCAACCGTTCAAGAATATATGTTAGACACTCCACATATCCCACAGGTATGAGGTATGTTTTGGGATGATCTTTATGTTGGGTTCATATCTTGAACTGCTATGTTTATGTTTACTTTAACCTTTACTTGAGATGAGCAAAGATCCAAGTGTGGGGGAGCTTGTTGACGGTCCTTACCGCATATTTTTGGACCGCCAAAATGCACTAAAATGTCAAACACTCCATGTTATATCATAACAAAATATTATTCATCCGACGAGTTCCATGAGTTTCGATGTTTTCAACGGTGTTGCAGGAATTTCTAGTTTATCACATGTAAAAACTATCTCAAACGACAAAACGGAGCACACCATTGCAAAGGGCTCGTCGCGCTGATCAAAATGGATATATCATTTGCTATTTTTGGAGCTCCCAAATAAAAGATATAAAATTTCCAAATTAAAGCGAGAGTGCCGGCGTCATCGCCGGCGCCGACACCAACAAATACCATGCAAAAATAACCGGAGGTCGCCACGTGGCAGCGGCAGCTGGGCCCGCGCGCGAACGTGCGCTCCCGCCTGAAGCAACCATGCAGGCCCCGCGGCCCAGCCGTCGCCAGGGAGGGAGCGGCGACCCGGCCCCAACCGTCGGAGGCCACGTAGCACGGGCGGTCTCCCACGCGAGCGCCAACGCCACGAAGGCGGAAGCGCGGCTCGGCGGGATTCGCCCGTGGGCGGGGGCACATGGCGCCCGGGGACAGGAAGGGGCAAGGCGGATGGTCGGTTCACCTAGTCGGGCGCTGTCCGGCCCCCTGGTTCGACCAAGTTCACGCGTCCCGAAGCCAATTTTCTTCCGGTTTTAGGCACGAGATGGTGGGGCATTTTGTGCATCGACGTGGGGAGGTCGGTTGCATGTCCGGAGGTCGGCAAAATCATTATTGCACCTCCCTCCTCTCTAGTATAAATAGGGACCCTCTCCTCTATTGTAAGACACACATTCTACACAAGAGCCTCATTTCTACACTCTATACCTTGTAGTAGTGTCCCTCTAGGTGTTCTCCACCTAGTTGTAATATCTAGAAAAGAGGAAGAGAGGAGAGGGAAGAGCGGAGGAGGAGCCGGACTTGTCGGGTTTCTCTCAACTTTGTACTTCTACGGAGATGACTCCTTCGTGAGTAAGATCCAGGATCTTTCTTTGTAATTTTTGAGTTATCTATTTGACTAAAGTTTAGTGTGCACTTACTTGCTTGCAGGATCTCCGTTCGACCGAAGGTTCTAGTTATAAATTGTTACTAGATTCATAATCGTTAGTGTAGGCGTGGTGTCTAGACTATCGGTTACTTGAGATTGCGCCCAACACCACGGATAGTTGTGGTAGCCCTGGGGGTGACAGCTCCGACTAGGCCTTTGTATTCCACCACGTTTGGGTTGGTGTTTTTGTAGAGCTTTTGGTGCCTGACCCCGATTACCGTTTCCCAGTCTTTTCGAAAATCGGAAAAGGCAATTGCTCCGAAGCAAGTGAGTATAGTAAGCCTAAGCCTAGGTTATCTAGTGATCTTGGGAAAGACTTAGAAAACCCCTCTCTGCCTACAAAAATATCTTTCTATCTTACTTCTTTGGACGACCTTGTTCTTTTCTAGTTCACTTCTCGTTCCTCGTGGAAATCGATACCTAGAAATACTCTGGGTGAAAGCTACAACGGTATCCGTGCGCTTGCCGATTTATCTATGTGCGTTAAAAATACCAACAGACATCGCTAGAAGTGTATAATGGTATCTATCTAAATGTTAGCCTAGAGGTGGAGTTAATCTCACATCCAGCAAAAAGGGTTAGACGAAGTTAAAGAGTTAGACGGAGTTAAAAGGTGTATATCTCAGCATCATTATCAAGAGTGGAATTAATCTCACTCAGGATATGCACAGAGGTGTACAACACATTCTAGCATCACCTACGTACTAGTCATCACCCTAGCAATAATGCTAAGAAATGCATGTATGGTATTCTTAATATGCCACTTGAATTCTTGAAATAATATAAATGATATCCGCAGCGCACGGATAGAAATACCATTGTAGCACTTCCACGGGAGTAAGTCCGGTATCGTATTTATATTTTTACCACAGGGGAAGGGTTAGGCTTATGGGTAGATTGATTGATTCACTTGTAGTATGGTAATGTAGAGTAAACCATATGAATCTAACTATACTCAAACCCGGATAAGTCACATAATAAAAGATAATGATAAATGATATGATAACTGCCAAGTCAAAGATCATGGTATGCCACTAGAATGTATCATAAAAAGGCAATATTAACATGGTATAGGTAGATGATTGAGAATATTCCTAAGTTACTCCTAATCATATGCCAATGTATACTACGATTAGTGCAATACATCTAGTAATCATGGCAAGAAAGCAATATATCTACACATGGAGAATATTACTAAGGAAGATCGGGAACAAAGCAAGTCTACCATAGTAATAAAGCTCAACTAAACCTATATTCGGAGTGTGGACTACGAAGAGGACTCAATGGCAATGTCACAACCACGATCTACCACGGAACCCGGAATGTAGGGTGCGCCGCAGAGCAAATGTTGTATAAACAACACGTTTACACATTGTCGACCACCCACAAAGAGTGCACCTAAGTGGGCGCTATACGACTCCATGCTTGAATATAAAGACAATCTAGCTAAACTAGATATATAATCATAATAAACATGAGAACATATAACTAAGAATATAATCATTGAAAAGAACAACGTCATAACAAATGTAACTAACCAAATACTTACAAATTAGATACAAGAGAGAAGCACACGAGAAGCTCGGCTTACCGCTACTTCTGACGATCGGAATCCAAGGCAAGCTTGACTTCCTCTAGAACTAGCATAGATAGCTAATGCTCTAATTATGGTGGAACTAGGGCTTGGGATCTTGACTTGGTGTCTTGATGATGGGACTTGAATGGAATGAATGAGAATGAATTAGGTATCAATTAGGGTTTCACTCGGGGCTAGGGGTCTTGTTATATAGCCCCGGAAGAGGATGCACCGTGGCCCTCAAATCAAACCGCCTTAATCAGGGCTTAGATCTCTCCTCAATGGCGGTGGTGAACCGACATAAGAAGGCTGGAGGCGACGGTGGGGCCGAGCTCGGCCGACTGGCCCCTAGCTTGGCCGAGGCGGGCCTATGGCGGGTGGGTTCCACCTTCCGGGCCTGTCTTAAAGGGTCTTCTAGAGTGTCCTTTTCGTGGTAGCCAAGTTGAGTTGCTTCGTGGACAAGTCTTTACATCGTATGGGTTGCAAACTCGGCATTTTCTGTTTAATCCCTAAAAATATATAAATCACCAAAACTTCGTGAAATTTTTCAAGCCCCTAAACTATGTTGATATTTATTTTAAGCCCTTATTTCATGTTTAGTTGACTTTTAATATTATGCAATAAAAGATACCAACAAGCTCCTCCAAGCTTACCTTTTGCTTGTCCCTAGCAAAACTTATATTTATACTTAGTGTTGGATCGGGGAGTTCCGCAACGCTTTCTTGCCTCAAAAGTACACATGCTTTCAAACAAAACTTCTCCTCTGGATAGAATAAACTTTTTCAACCATCAACTTACCCATATTCTTTTTTAAGGTTTATAGCCTTTTCTTAGGATCTTGGGCAATTGAAAGATAGAACAATCAAGTGAGACACCGTGTCTCGAGACCCTTCGATCAACTATCATTCGAGTTTTTGCAAGTTTTCAAAAATAAAACTCGAGTTCCTAAGTATGACCCTCTCAAGTCTCTCATTTGTGGTATTTGTGGATCCTCACTAAGCAATAATAATGTTTTGCCTTTCTCTCATAATATGTGGTATTTTTGGAATAAGGCAGTAGGACACTATGCCTTCTCTCTCTCACCTTATATCTAAGGCTTATATGTGGAGCTCATTGGTGAGAGAAAACTAAATCTACTTACTAAGCATATATTGTAAAGTCAAGCAATGGATCCAAAGTCACGAGTCATACTGCATGTGCATGTGTATGGTATAGTGGAATGAATATGATGGTAGGTGTATGAGGCAAATGAGGTGAAAGCTTAATTCTACTTTGCTCTGTAGGGAACATATCTCTCTTTCTAGGACTTTGAAAGTATTTGGGAGAACCTAGGAGCTGTATACTCTCTCTCTTTTTTCTCATTTTTTTTTTTATGGAGAGAAGGGGCATCTAAGTACCCATTGTTTTCATAGCGGACACTTGTCCATTTTTTTACTCTCCCTTTTTATTCTCTTTCTTTCTTTTCTTTCTCTCTTCTTTTTGACTATACAACCCAAGCCTCTTTTGCAATAAACTTGTAGAGAGAGATAAAAACAAGGATAAAGGAGCTTTTATGAAATGTTGGCTAAGTGGATATGTGTGGGGGAATATTTTTGATTGCTCTATCCTAGGGTAGGAGTAGAACATTTTTGGTGGATGCGTACTTCCAGGGTAGAAGTAGCATAAGTGCAAGTGGAATGGAGTGGAGTGAAACTAGAATGTGGTGTAGTAGAGTGTGTGTGAGTAGCAGCATGACAAGTTTCTAAGGGTCGACAAAGATTGACCAGACTCAATGCAAAGTAAGCAGCCCATATATGTATCAAAAGGTTTTCCTATCTAAGGAGCATGTATATATGGCTGTGGTAGGAGTTTCAACACTCTATCATACAGGAACTCATCATGTTTGCATTTCTAATTTTCAAAAGATAAATCTCCAGAAATCTAGTGTCACTAGGAGTAAGAGAAACAACAGCTCAAACTTTCATATATCATATCCGTCAATCACCTAGACTTCAGAGCAGGCATTTGCAACCCACAGGTTTCAGGTTCAGAGCAAATCTCAAGTCAAAGCAGTTTGCATTAAAGGCTCGAGAGAAATTAAGCTTGAAAGCTAGGTACTTGAAAGGAATTACGACGGAGCAACTATTCATCATCTCCATATTTTTAAGGTTCATTTTAGTTGAGCAAAAGCAAACTGGTATACACTCTTTCTTGATCATTTATTTTCACACTCTAACAAAAACTCTTTAAAAGACTATAAAGACTCTTAGAAAGATTATAAAGACTAGACTCTTATCAAACAAAGCGAAAAGATATATAAGCTAATAATATAGTAACGAGATACTTATCGTGATAACATGGGGTGCTCTCCCCAAGCTAGATTGACACGTCGGGTTGATGATGTTATGGAGGTTGAGGTAGACAGCGACGATGATGTTGGCCTATCATGTCTCTCTCCCTTGAATCTTGCTGAACTCAAATAGACAACGAAGCTAGTGGAACTTGATAAGCGTTAGCGGTTAACCACGTTGCTTTTATTTGCCTAAGAATAATCTTTTTACTAGATCAGCAACATTAATATATTTTGGGTTTTTTCAATGCAAGGTAGAGATAAAGAACTATCTTTGAATGAATGCATCTTTATTTTATTTTTATGCCACCACAAACAAATATACCCGAGGGTGCATACGCCTCGGACTTATTCACAAGGGGCTTTATACTTTTCTTGATGCAAAGCAAGAACATTTTTATTTTTTTTCGATGCAGATGCAAAAGTAAATATGATATGCAATAAGTAAATATGCAATGCTTAGAATAAAATATGGATAACTACCGAAGTTACCTTTCGGCGAGGGTTCGGTGATTTAGAGTCCTCCCGAACAGGACCTCTAGTTCTCATTCATTCTTCTCGAGGGTTCATCGGTTGTCACACAAGGTGGGGCTGATGATTCGATCGATGTCTCTTTTGATGATGTCTTTGGGAGATGTCTCTTTCATCCTCCACCTTTGCTTGGTTGGTGGGCTCTTCTTTGGAGTGGTTGGTTCTTCCACCTTTTCTTCTTCTTCTTCCGCCTCTCGGATCTTTAAGAGTTGCTTCTTTTGGCGGTGGCGAGCTGACCTGTTCTTCTTTGGCTGTTCATAATTATTATAACTATTAAAGTACAAATGTACCTTTTCTGTAGGGAACTGGAAGTGGATCTCTCCTGATCGGATGTAGATGATGGCACGTGTAGTGTTGAGGAATGGTCTCCCCAGCACTAGAGGTGGATCCTGTTCTTCCCCCACGTCCATGACTAAGAAGTCGGTGAGGACATAGTGCTCATTGATCTCAGACGGGTGTTGGTATACCTTATAGCATAAAATATAGAGGTTTTTAAAACGAAAATAAGGGCTTAAAATGAATAATAACATAGTATAGGGGCTTGACTAACATGATTCCACTAGTTTTGGTGATTTATATATTTTTTTCGTGATTAAACAGAAAATGCCCAAGAGTTTGCAAGCCTTACTGACGTAAAAGACGTGTCCGTGACATAACCCAACGGGAACATACACTAGAACATTCCGTAAGAGACCAGAGAGCACCGGAAGGAGGGTGGGGCCCACCACCTGGCGAGAGCTAGGCGGCGCCCACTCAGGGGCATGGCCGCCGCCTCGTGGGGCCCCCCGTCAGCCTCCCATTCAAGGTCGGTTCACCACCGCCTATGAGGAGCAATCTAGTCCATCCATCAAGGTCGGTTTGATCCAAGGGTCGTCGTGCATCCTCCGGGGCTATATAACAAGACCCCTCGACCTGAGTGAAACCCCTAATTCATTCTAATTCATTCCAACTCCAAGTCATCAAGTCAAGATCCCAAGCCCTAGTTCCCACCATATTAGAGCATTAGCTATCTAGGCAAGTCTCTAGAAGAAGTCAAGTATTGTCTTGGATTAGGATAGTCAAGAAGTAGCGGGAGCAAAGCTTCACGTGGCTTCTCTCTTGTATCTCATTTTTAGTATTTGTTAGAATACAATTGCCATGACTTTATTCTATTTAATGATTATATTCTTAGTTATATGTTTCTATGCTTATTATGATTATATGCTTAGTATAGCTAGATTGTCTTTATATTCAAGCACGGGAGTCGTATAGCGCCACTTAATGGTACCTTGGGTGAGTGGTCAACAATGTGTAAACGTGGTGTTTATACAACGTTTGCCTGCGACATCACCCTATATTCTAAGGACGTGTGGTAGATCGTGGATGTGACACTCCCATTGAGTCCTTTTGGAGTCCACCCACCAATATAGGCTAGTTGAACTTTTGTTACTATGGTAGGTTGGTTTTGTTCCTAATCTTCCTTAGTAATATTCACCATGTGTAGATATATTGCTTTCCTGCCATGATTGCTAGGTGTATTGCACTAATCTTAGTATGCATTGACATATAAGTAGGAGTAACATAGGAATATTCTTGTCTATGCTACCTATACCA